>CAEFZY010020582.1:0-16576 GCA_903066815.1 Brachyrhaphis roseni | reverse complement strand
ATGTCATTCCCAAGACGAATTGACGCTGTATTGGCCGCAAAAGGAGGCCCTACACCAAAAACCAGGTGTTTCAGTTTCATTGTCCAAGCCCTGTAGCTTGGTATAGTCATATACTGGTAGTCATAATAACGTTTTATAAAAGTTATTACTAGGAACTTATTTCACTGCATAGCCTATTATGTGCGGATTGACCATAAACATAAGTTTTGCTTGAGTGTGTCTGAGTTTGAGCTCAGAGAATCCAGCTGCCTCCAAGTATTTCCAGGTTTCCCGAGTGACTTCGCACCCGTCCCCGAAGTAGTACCATGCAGGCTGGAGGACGTGCTGGAAGAAGTACGGCCATGTTGAAGGGTCTGCCACCACATGCTCCATGAAGAAGAAGGCACCACCCTGAGAGACAAAGATTTAAATATTTGTAAATATTACAAAGCTTATTACAGATTAAGTCAAATCAATTTTACCACTTCAAGATTTATTTTTTTTTATCTTTGTGGCAGAAATTGGTTTGGTTCATTATTTCACGGAGAACTTTATACATTTACTACAAAGCTAAACTTTAAACCATGCAAAATATTAAACTTGGATAACAAGGTCGGATGATAAACATTTTTACTTCTTGAACATTTACAAGTTTTAGGTCAAATTGTTTTATATTTTAACAGGTGGAAATGAATGACCTTGTTTCTGCTCTACATGGACTCTAATGTTTGACACAGCATATCTACATAGTCTAGTCCTATTTGTGAGTATCTATTAGCTAAGCAGTGTTTTCCCATAGCAAGATGTACCAAGGTCTTAAAAAGTTACACTTTAAAAACTGCTACAAATGAAACCTATGACCTTAGCTTTCCTTTGTTTTCTTCTTTTAACAAGATACCAGGGAACTTAACAGAGTAACAGCAGTTTTCTTTATCTCTATGAAGCAAAGACTAACAAAGTATCCCCCTTCCTCCACCATTTGTAGTGGATAGCTGACTGACAGCTACTTTTCCTAGTAAACACAGATGGCAAATTATTTGGAAGTGATGATTTGAAATAGGAACGGGTTGGTAGGAAAGTAACACAACATAGTTGAGTGTGCGTGATTAAAATGTAACAATAGTGAGCCATTTAAAAATATTTTTGCAATTATTAAACTGTAAGTTATTCTAAAGTATGTTTTAATAATAGAAGACATTCTACATTATTGATAACTAAAACATAACACTCATAGGATCCCAGACACTAAACAACTAAAATACGACTGCCGCTCTTTCCCAGTTCTGTTTTTCCTAATCCTTTTGTTTCTTTCTAAAGTTTTAATAAGCTCCGTCTGAGAAGCATTAATTTCTATGACAAACAATAAATAAATTAGTTTAAGGCATGTTCTCATGGCTTTATATTTGAAAGCCAGTTCCTGTGCAACAGGTTACATAACTTAAACCTGATATTTCCAGCTCAGGCAATGGGAGGGAATAAGAAACCCCGATAAGAAAAAACAAATATTTGCAGCAAAATCTATAACTAATTAATAACAGCAGGGTGGTTTAACAACTGTTTGTCATCAGTTACTGTTAGTTAATGACTGGGGGAAAAAAACTTTCAACATATAGTTACAGTTTCTTAACGTTTTTCTTCCATGATTTTATTCATTTATACTAATGAAAACTAAGACCCTAAGTTTTAATATGTCCCCACATCTTACAAATGATCCTTTGTAGGCCCATCTGATTTTCAACCCATCATCCAGGTTCGTAATTACATTACATTGCACAAGGACTAAGCAGAAATGATAGAACCTATTACACGTTTCGTAACAGCGTGGCTGCAGTTCCCTTCTGTTTGTTTGGTTTTGAGCTACTGAAATATTCGCCCAGTTCTAAAACCTCTTACTGGTCTCAGTATGCGGTGCGCCTCTCTCAGGGTTTGCCGGACATCTTCGACCGAGCACAGCACCAGGGTGCACACAACAACGTCCACCGATTCGTCGTCTACTGACGCCATGTCTTCCCCCGAGGCCACCACAAATTGGTCAAAGGTGAGGTGGTCGTTCTGCTTCATGCTTTTGTCCAGATATTTCTTGAAGTGTGGGTTCGGATCGGTGCAGATCACCTTGCAGCCAGGCGGGTAAAACTCAAAATTTGCCCCAGTACCGCAGCCTATTTCCAGGAGTGTGAGCTTTTTGCCAGGCTTAGTGAACTCTGACAGACTGCGAAACAACTCCGCTTTCTTGTCGTGCATTATCTTGTTGTAGTTTATCGTTAGGCGCTGCAGGAAAATGGGAAAGACGCGTTTATAACCTTCGTATAGACCGAGTGCTTTGATTATATGCATCGGAATACACAAAGCGTTCACCACCAGGGTCCAAAAGCTCATTGCAAAACTCATCTTTGCTCACGATCCAGTTCCCCAGGTGACACCGTGTGGAACCAGCAACTGTATTAAATACAAGCCGTCAAAGTGAAACAGGCAAGGGGCCGGCGTGACGTCCGGTGCGGATTTTCAGAATAAAAGTTGTCAAGTGCGCATATGGGGTCTTGGTTTGAAGGAAAGTGAAGTGTCTGAAAAGCTCACATATTTGTTTCGTTATGTGTAACAATTGAAGTGTATAATGGCCTCTGTTTAAACCTTTAATAAGAACTTTAGTCATAACTTAACACCCAGATGACTTTAGTGAGTTGTTGGTAAACAATTTTAAGGTAATTTGGCGGTTTTAGTTTATTTTTCTAATACTTGTTGTCTTAAACTGGTTTTTATTATTATTATTATTATTATTATTATTATTATTATTATTATTATTATTATTATTACTTATGTAGCACCTTCATAGATTAAATTGCAAAGTGATTTGTATTAAAGCCACCAGTAAGTTTTAGAGAAATCAATTGGTGTTGTCTTCCAGCAATAACATCCTTTGTAATTGTGTTGCTTTCACGTTGTTTGACCTGTTTTTCAATGTGTTTGTCTGTATTGGAGGACTGTGTTCTGGGTTTACCCTGCATTTCGCTGGTGTACCTATTTCTTCAAATTGGCATCAGGCCAGCAAAGATCCTGGAAAGGTTAATGGGGTACAGGAAATTAATGCAAAGATAGTTTATTACAGATATTTATGAAATATTGAAGACAATATTGTTTATATATTTTAGTTCAGAAATAATGCAACATGTATTTCTAAATAATGATTATAAGTTACTTTAAATTTGCAAAACAAAACTAAAAATTACAGTAATAACTTTAGCTCAATTATTACTTTAAAATATAATTGGGTCCCATTGTGAACCTGCAAGGATAACTGGGTTTAGACCATGGATGGATTATTATTATTATTATTATTATTATTATTATTATTATTATTATTATTATTTGCAGTATACTTGGATGTTTTCATTGTATTAATTAATATTATAGATTAAATATTGCCATCCACAATTCTAAGTAGTTTTTAATTGTTGGCTTATTAAGTATATTATTTTAAGTAGGCATTTTCTACCATTTTAATTTTTCTTTGTGAAGTTTATGCTTAACTTGTGAAGTTTGTTGCTTGATGTTACATCATCCTTATGTCGCTGCAGACCCCCCACGTTTTTAGTTTTTATTTCCCCCTTTCCCCCCTTTGGACGTGTTGAGCGCAGTTCTTCATTCTTCCACTAGGGTGCGACAATCATAAATATTAGGTTGAAAATACTCAGAAATCAAAATAGACACCAAATGTGATCAGTGTACACCCATGTGTTTCTTTTTTATTTTTATACTAAGGATTTTAAAAAAGTGGGCAGTGCTACAGTGGGCCTCATAAAGTTACACACTGTTTATTGAATAATGTATCATAACAGGAATATATAATTAAATAAGCATTTAAAACCATAAAAGACCATGCCAAGTACAATTTTCATATATTTATCAAATAGGAGCTCATAATATTTGAAACACATGAACAGTAATGTTTAATATAAACAATAAGCATTCATTTTATAGACTAGACGCTCATAAATGTATTTAAATAATCGTATTCCAGTGGTTACAAATTTACCTTGTTTTCATAATGGTATGGTAAAATTATGCATTTTTATTTTTTTTATTTGACCTTTAATTGATTCAGACTCATATAAGCCTTACTCAGAAAAACTGTAAACACTTTTATTTCATATTGACTTGACAACAGTTACATACTTTGTAACTGTAAGGACAGTTACAAAGCCGCATTTTCAAAACAGTAATAAACGAAACCCACAAATAGATAAACTCTGCTGATACAAAGACTGATGTTTTCAATACTTTATTTCTGCTGTGATGGTTGACATGTTGCATGATGAGATTCCAATCACATCTGAAAACATTTCGATAAAATATAGAAAAATGATCTTGATGTAAAGTGTGTTTAATATCTGCTCAAATTTCTTATATATGACTATGTTTGCTGATAAAGGGGCATTGATGGAGTAATTTATTTACACAAAAATTCATTAGTATGTAATAAAGGAATCCATAAAAGAAATGAATAATAAACATCTAATGTATAATATCTTTATTAAATATCTAAAACATTTTGGTATCCAAAAGACACAGATGGAGCCCAACATACTTAGATTGCTACTAACACTTCTGCTACTAATAAAAAAAATATTATAACTACTTATTATTATGTCGTGGATGGCTGCCTGCAAAAACATTTTTGCATATTTTTTTTTTTTTTTTAGCAGATTTTAATTAAACCAATGATGACATTGATAACCGCGATGCATCTAAACACGGTAATCAAACAATTTTTTCTTTTATATCGTCACAGTCAAAGTTCAGATAAAGGCAAATGCAGCTGACATTTAAAAAAACTAATACAATTAATATTTATGTAATAAAAACACGAAAGTATTTGACACAAAGCATAAAACCAAAGAAAAATGCTGATAATGTTGCCGAACACAATATTTGTGCGTGTTGTTTTAAATGAACGTCTTTTTGTGCTTACGATGCTGCGGTCTCTTGCTCGTTATTGGGGGTGAAGGCATTTACCGACACTCCCTAACAATTTGCTGAGAGTCATCAATTATGCAGGGCAGCGGCACGCACTGGGAAGGAAGATAGCAGCACCAATATGGCGACAGCCGCAGTTACTCCCGACTCTTTCCCACATCTGCAGTTCAGTGCCAGCTGTCAGGATATCTGTTAATGCGAGAAAAAGTAAGTGAACAATGTGTTGTCGTCTTTGTCCGGCATGTTTGGCCGCGGGATGGAGCTCAGCCGTACTTTTTGTCGACTGACTGCATCCCAGTGCCGCAGAGCGGGTCCCTCTCTCAGCATCTTTCCCCCGGTAGCGGCTGTGGAGGGGCTCTTTGCCAGTACATGAACAAATCTGCATGCGATTGCTGGGGGAATTGTGTGTGTGTTTGTGTGTGTGTTTTTTTTATTTTCTTTTAAACGGGAAGATATGATGCGGCGCGTTGGTAGCGAGGCTTTCGTTTATTTTTTATGTTGGGGAGTTGGCCTGCAGCTGGATGGGATGACATTTCAGTGTCAGAATGTGAAACATGATGTGGAAGTATAAACTTCTCTGAGTGGAAAACAGATAACCGGTTGTCAACAGGAGCAATGCGACGCTTGCACCTGAACTGTAACTGCATGTTTTTCTAACATTATTTTGTATCGGTAATAGTTTTATGCCCCCCCTCCCTTACGCTTGCAGTCTCTCCGGAGACTGTATTGCGTGAGGGGGTAGAAGGTGCGTCTATAGTTTGGCAGTCCTCTGAAGGGACCGCGGCACCTTGTTTCGCCTTTTATTCCCATTAAAACGCAACATTCACATTGTTTCATCCACTCTTAAACAACACATATCACACTTCTGTATCACTGTCGTACTCGGCCTGACAGGGCGCGGTTTACTTTCCCCTTTTTGTGATTAATGTTCTTTTAAAATAAACATGTCTTCGTGATATTGCGTTGCAGTAAGTCCATATGTGCTGCCAGGTTACTGCAGGTTTGAGTTGTCAGCATCCAGATTGTAGATTCCACTGACCTACTAGTTAGAACCTATAGCAGCACACTGCAGCATTTCAGGCTTTGGCCCTATAGAACAACGACGCACCCCGGAATAAAACACTTTAGTGAGGACTGCAGGCTAGAGAGAGCTCTCAGTCTGGGTAGGGATAGCACTGTGGTTGTGATATGACATTGTGAAAGAAAGCAGCCGGTCATCATTTGAAAACTGAAGGAAGTTATCAAAGGAAAAGGAGAGAGTGAGTTTTGTTTTCTTTCTTCGCAATCTACTTTGTCTTTTAAAAGCAATCCAATCAATTTGTTATGACACCATGATGTTCTGCAAGTACATAGTGTAACCTAAACTGATTCATCCCACTTGTCAGGAATATGGCTTTATCCCATTTAGTACCTAAAAAAATATTAATTGTATAGTTTAATATGAAGGAAGTAGATATCCTTTCTGGTTTAGGTTGGGCTGGATTGAAGTGAAATCAAACTTTGCAGCAGTTCCTCCTCCTGCACTCTTACCCAGATCCAGCCTCAGGACTTTTCTGATAATTATACAAATATTAAATAACAAAACTAGTCAATGAAAATTGCACCCAGGCAGGACGCAACACACACATCAAGGTTTTGAGACAAGTCATCCTCAACATAAAATCTGCAATGACTCTCACTTTTATTTAACATAGAAACAGCACCAACACATTCTATATAAATATCATTTTACCTTGAATAGTATACTTTTATAATCTTTCCCCATTGGATGTAGTTAAATATATTGTTCAGGTTGTCTTGCTAAAAACATGGGCACAGTTTGATTGACAACAACATGTATGTCTCTTAGAAAACAGTCAAAAGGGAAAAATTCAAAAGTGCTAAATTGCTCTGCTCTCCTACACAGAGCAAATAATCTCGTCTAATTTCAAAAGTAATCAGGTAACCTCTACTCAACACAAGGAGCGCTCACTCCTCACTGACTGCATATGAACACAAGTAATAGAAAACTTGTTAATCTGACAGAAAAACAAGTTGTTGTTTTTATCTTGTATCTGTAGCTCCTGAATGAAATGCTGCTCTGGGCAACTGCCCATATCAAAGCTTTCACTGACAACAAATCTAATTTTTAGTTTCAGAATGAAGCAAAAATGATAAAACTAATAATATGTGCAGGTGAGATAATAATATAAGAACATTGGGAGTTTAAAATAGGTCTCAACATACCCAAATTAAAGCTTAGAAAAAAAATAGTCAGAAATTCTTCACTGAAAAACTTTAACAAAAGACATATTCTGTACAAAAATTAAAATAAAATGGAAAAAGATGTTAAAGCCAATATTTTAATGTGTATGCACACTACAAAAACAGAACTGTAATGTCAGTTTCATTTTAAAGATGATTCATATAAAAGAGAGAGAGAGAGAGAGAAATGAACCGTACTGAAATCTTCAAACAAATGTAAAAAATGAAAAATGCAATATGTTTAGTCTAAAACTTTGAAAGTTGCGGCTAATTGAACTTTACTATACTGTTATAATTACTGCTAATTTGAGCAAAGGTTTACAGCGTACAGTTTTGGCTTTAGAGGTGTCCTGTGCTCCGTTGTTACATTTTGATGTACCAAAAGATTCTACAGAATGAAAAATTAAAAATGAAGCACCAAAGAATCCTCACAACCTGAACACAAAATATCTTTTACAGTCCAGATATCAACTAAACTTCCTCTGTCCTCCATCTAAATATCTATAGCCAAGAGTTCTGCAGTCATTTAAACATAAACCTGGGCAGTGACAAATTTGATCAATGAAACATAATTTAAGTATTTATTTCATTAGAAAATTACAAGATTCCCTCAAAGAATAAAAAGAGCTGCTGGATGACCAAACCTTAAACTAAATGTCACATATTTAAAATGTAGCTGTCAAACACAACTAACTGTTTAACACTTACTATAATGAAACGGTAAAATAACTTCTCTTTAAGTATGGAAGGACAAATGATTCAAATTGAAGAAAAGAGGATCACATGAACTCCATATCTCTAGAATCTAATATTAACTAAAGAACAAGACGATTGACTGTCTAATTGTTTTCACCTTTTTCTAATTTCTTTTTCGTGTGTATATAATATACTGTATGATATTGTGCTGTAGATGTTTTGATGTTTCCTGAACAGGTTGTTGTTGACAATGACAGTTTGTTCTCAATCAACTTACTTGGTCAAATATAGGTTAAAAAACCCCTCTGATATCAGGAAAGCTTTTCAGAACTACTATGGAAATAATAATAAAAAAAGATGACTAAATAAAGGTTGAATTTTTTTATTACCTTGCCAGTTCTCAATAAAACAGATGCTGCACACAGAGTACACAAATAAGGAAGTAGAAAAAAAATACGTAAATAAACAAGCATGGAGAGTATAAAAAAGGAGTGCTGCAGTGGTTGGTGGGTTTAACTGGAAGTGGGCCTCCAAATGAAATTCTGCTCAGGGCCTCGGACAATCTTGGGACGACTCTGGATTTGAGACACAAACCTGCCATGTTGCTACGTAGTTACTAATGTGGATGTGATGTATCACAGAACAGGCAGCATTAATACACTGCAGGAGAAGGAAATTGAAGTTCAAGAGGAACTCGTTTGACTCAGATGGACGTCCTGTTTGGATTTGACCACCTGACTTGGATCTCTGTTATGTCCAGTGAGCTCAAACCCCATCACATGATTGCCCGAGTGCCCAGAGGAGAGTAAAGGGAGCTGTTTCCGGATGCGTGGCACTCTGAGTCGGATGCCTCTATTGCCACAGAGGACACAGCCCCACTTTCCTTTCCACGCTGCTGAACAGGACAGTGAAACAGTTTTTCTTTTTGCTTGGAAAGCAGTAAAAGGCGGCATGGGTTTTTAAAATGTTTGTCATCATTTCTTTAACTCTGCGCAGGGTGCAATTTGCTGAAATGATATTGGTTTGGAATAGCGTTTTTCTTTTTTCCCGTTCTTTTTCCTGCCGCTAAATGCTGTAAAAGTTGCATCAGCTGCCTATTGATTATTTAAAATTTGTGGGATGCCTGCAGTTTTTGCAGGTGTTTCTGTGCAGCTATAAGCCAAAGTCATTAAAACTTAAAAAAACACACAACATGCAATTCTGGTCAAGTTCTTGTGTCCTGTTTGGGATCACCTGGAGGGATCTCGTCATGTAAGCTTTGTGGAAAGATTCTTCTTAGAGGCTTCACCAACTGGCTACCTTAACTGGACTTCTTCTCCCTTTTGTCTTCAATGAAACGGGATTGTCAGGTGCTTTCCGGCTTGTGGAGTTCCTCTAGATTCTTTTTAAAATTTGTTTTCAACCCGACTTTGCTGGTGTTTTTTTTTTTTTTTTAAATAATTTTGTGCTTATAATCTGCTTAGTCAATTAAGCAGCACAAGAACCCAAACAGACTGGTGAGTGAAATTCACGTTTGATGGTACCACAAGAGTTAAAATGCTGTTTTAGTTGCATGTTTTTTTTCTTTTCATATTAAATTTCTTTTTCTTTAATGCTTTACTGTATTAAAATGTTTTCAGTGTTTTAGAGCAGTCCTGTTCCCTAATCTCAAACACTGCTATATAAATAAAAGCTGATATTCTGTTGCCATAGTTACAGTTTTGCTGCTTTAGCAGTAGGTCAGATTTCCATATATTAAACACTTCCTGTAAGTTCTTCTTCTTCTTCTGCATCACTGTTTAACAATTTACAAGTTATTGTGCATGGCGTGGTTTTTAGCTCTGTCATTTGATGGTATTAACAGATCTGGATCAGGATCTTGATTAGGGTCATTCAAAAAGAAGAAAGGTAATTTTTATAGGTTGTTGGCCTGCACACTCAGCCCATTCCCCTTTTCTACTATTTGAAACATCTTCCAAGAACAGGGATGGACTAAAGCTGCACAAAAACATTGTTTTTCCTATTGCATCATTCAAAATATAAATTTAATAAAATTATTGTAAGAACTTTAATTGTTCTGCAATAATCCTCTCGTGTGCATGGAAGCATGATGTTTCTGACCCACTTTTAATGCTCAAAGCTAGAAATTCACCGATCTGGTTTTCTGGAGTTGTCAGCTAACTCTGATTGCAGTTTCGAATATAAAATAAAATAAAGGAATTACAAAATTATTCCCATTTGCCTCTACCTTATATATATATTTATTTATTTATATATTTTTAAGTCAAATTAAATAACTGTTTCATCAAAAGTACGTACTGAAAATTGTTGAGAGATTTTAGTTTTGATGCATTTTATGAACGTACTAAAAAAACCCTAATTTCCAGCATTTCTTCTGCTGATATCTAATCACAGATGATCATGAAAAAATGGGCAGTTTCTGATCTGGCAGATCGGATCTCTACTTCAATCTTTTAGTTTTAAAAGAATCAAGTTCTGTGCCTTTTTTATTTTATTTTATTTTTTTCTGCTCTTCCTCCTTCTAATCACTCTGTCTCCCTCTTCCCAGAGCTGGTTGTCGGGGATGGAAAACAAATAAAAGGGAAATAGCTGCAGGATGAAAACATGGCCGCACCCCTTCTTGCACCCCCAGGACCTGACAGCTTCAAGAAGTTCACCCCGGAGTCTCTCGCTAACATCGAGAAGCGCATTCAGGAAGAGAAAAACAAGAAGCCTCCCAAGCCCAGATCGGACAGTAGTCACCGCGACACATCTGACGACAATGAGCCGAAGCCCAACAGCGACCTGGAGGCAGGCAAGAGCCTGCCCTTCATCTATGGCGATATTCCTGACGGAATGGCGGCAACGCCCCTGGAAGACTTGGATCCATACTATTTGAACCAGAAAGTAAGTTAATACACGCACTTCATAATACTAAACTTATTTTCCTTTATACTCATGTTATTCTCCAGAACCTTTCACTATCATGCTGCCAAATAATTATTGGATAAATGTTCTCTGCAATTTTATAGAGAATATTTCAAAGTATTTCAGGTAGAATTGACTATTTACAGCAGCTGCCTGGATGTCATACTTCACTTGCTTTTTTTTTATTGTTCTTAAATGTTTCAGCTCATCAAACACATTTTAATCTGAGATCAATGTCTTCTGAATAAATACCAAAAGAATTTTTCAAACAACAATTTTATTCCTCTATGGAGAAAAACTATTCAAAACAGCCTGGCCCATAAATCTAAAAGCAATCACTGGCTAACCCTAATCCGATTTAAATCCAAATTTTTCAGATTTCAGATCAGATTTAAGTATGAACTTTGACTAGGCCTACATTTTTTGTTTTGAGCCACAGCTGTGGCTTCAGTGTAGCTTACCACCATCAGCGTGTGAATGACTGATTATAGCGCAAAGTGTTTTGGAGTCCTCAGATTTTTCCTTTGATAAGTACATGTGAGACGGTCCTTTGTTTTTTATTTTGGTTTTCACGTTGAACTGTACCGTGGACGTCCTTTTCGCTCTGTCTCTTTCCTATCGTTTTATCAGGAAAACATATCTTAACTGCAGGTACTGAGGTCTGCCTTGCTTTGCAACATATTCTGGATGGTTTTGTGACCTCCTGAATGAGTTGTTGATGCTCTCTTGGAGTTATTTTGGGAAGCGTCTACTGTTTTGGGAATAATGGCTCTTAACACAGTTTTTAAACACTTATAGACGTATAGACTCCACACCCTTTCTGAAGGATTTTAATGGACTTGTTTCTCACCTGTTCCTCTATTTCCTCAGATTGTCCCCTATTAAATCAACACTTTACCATTTTTATGTGTTTGTTGAGATTAACTTTGTCTGACTAGGTGCTAAAACAGCAAAATATAAAGATAGAATAAATCTTTGAGGTAAAACATACTTTTAACTCCACCACACATTCTCTGTTGTCATAGGAAGCGGTGCTCATTCTCTGCATTTTGCTCACCAACATTGTAAAATGCTTCTTCTTTACAAATATAGCTTTTCTTTATAGATGGGCAAGTTGAGGCATTTTTCCTGCAACTGCAGGTTTCTTTTGCAAAGCAATTCTGGTCTTATGTTTTGTCCAGTTGTGTTGATTCAATTCTCCTGTTAATGTCTGGGAAAGACAATGAAACAGCAGAAGTCCTAATGATTAACAGTTTTTGTCAGGATAAGACACTTTGAGATGGTAAGTGCTTTGTCGACTTGTCAGGAGAGGTAAAAGTGCTGAAATTAGTGCATCCAAGGGAAACCTTTTTTACAGTTACACTTCATTTCTAATCTGGCCTAATTTCTTTTCATGTTTGCATATATACGTACAGCTGCGCTGTCATTTTCTGCAGATTTTGATTCTGGTACTGCAGTATCAGTGCTATTTCTGAACATAGTGTGATTTTTCACAAGGGGCATAAACAAAAACAGAATGACAATCAGGTTTTGAATTAGCCTGATGTGGAAAAGTTGGCTCAAACCCCTTCGGCTCATTGCCAAATTCGTTATCTTTTATTTATCAGAGACGTGTCTGAGCTCTGTCCTTCCTGCAGCTCTGCACCAGTGGAAGCGAGTGAGAGAAGTTAGAGTAGAAGATGGAGGGCAGGACAGGAAGTGGAGAGAAAAGTGCAGGGGCATGCAGCTGTGTGGACTCTCTTGTCTCCTGTGTTTGGGCAGTGATAATGTATAAGACAATCTGTGGGCTCTATAGAAGCAAGATGGCCAGTCAGCAAGACTGGCAATCTCACAGTGCAGCACTCCCTCCCAAGGTAGATGGAACCATCAATGGCATGTGCCTCTTGTGATCTATTGATCCACAGTCCCAGGTCGGTGGTTACCACAGGAAGGGTTACATTATGGCCTTTAATATCCCTCCAAACCTTTCCTGATGCTCTGCGCATTCTTACTTAGCTTTCATTTCTCTGCTCTGCAAAGTTACTTTGCTGATCTAGGAACACTGTCTCTTTGTTGTGATGCTATTTGTTCGCAAACTGTTAAGCGTGGTGAGAAACTGGTGCATTAAAATAAGCATTAAAACAACAGTGTTATGGAAAACACTGCTTCATACTGTCTCTGTGTTTCTGTACTAACAAAATACTTGACTTCAGCCAACTATGAATGCATTTTTATAGATTTATAGATTTAATGTTCCTATCGCAAATCCAAGACTTATTCTCTCTTGTAGTTGTTGTTTCAGGTAATTTTATTTATGTGAAAAACACCATCCACAATATGTCAAATTGCACAATTTCAATATGTGTAATGTCACAATCATAAAAGACCGATTGGATGTAATATTTGTTAAGTTTTATCTTACCAGAGCCATGCATCCAAACCCTGAATGCCAGCAGGGGAAATAAGAATTTAACTCAATAAACATATTTTGTAACGAGGTCATTAACATGAAACTGGCAGCAGATGTTTATGTGAATTTAAGTAATCCACATAAATTCAGAAATCCAAAAACATCAGACCATAGTTTACATTATGTGTAAAAAAGTTAAATGCCATAAGAAATATGTATTAAATTACTGGAAGTATTTGTTTGTCAACAGAAGCCTCATAAAGTTTCTTGTATGGAGAAACTATATTTTGGTCCATGGATGTACAAAGTGTCTTCAGATCCTGATGTGTTCTGGGAGCATCATGCAGTCTGGTCGTCATTTATTTCCATATATTTTCAGTTACATTCAAGTCCAGTGATTAACCAGGTCGTACTAGTGACATACGTTTCTTCCCCTTAAACAGTTTCGAGTTTTCTTGGTAACGTGCTTGGTGGAGTTGTCTTGTTTATTTCATCTTCAGATATTTATCAATAATCCCCTGGTACATTTCTTCATGCCTGTATCAAACTCTGAAAAAACAACTCCCAACTACAAAACAGCCCCTAGCTTAGGAGGTTATTTGCATGCCAATTCTCCAGACATGACAGAGGCAATGACGTTCAGATTTTCAGTTTCGGTCTTACGTATCAGACTGCACTCCAAGGATTCACTGATTCTTCAAATGTTCTGCATAAATCTGAAACAAGCTTCCTTCAACATAGTTTTTCTTAAGCAGAGGAGTCTTGCAGAGTGAGTTTAGATGAAGCCAATTACGGTTGTACATTACTTATGGTTGTCAACTGTACCTGCTAACTCCAGGTCTGTCTGGCTCTTTACTCTTCTTTTGACTACTTAGTCCAACATCTTGTGAGGATCATTTGGTTAATGCAGGTTTATGGTGAATATTAGAGTATGGTCTCTGGAGCATTCAGAAGTTTAGAAACAGACCTGTAACCAGCCCAAAAATGAGCACTTTGCTTTTAACCATCATGAGACGCTTCTTTTGAAATACCTTGGTAATGGGAAACCTTTTTACAGAACACTAATAAAGGAGGTACCTTATCTTTACTCATCTATGCCTTTGCAAATAATTGTTTTCTCATGTGTTCAGTGCTTATTTGCTGTTTTCTTCCAATTTATCACACAAAACATAGCTATTAAACATATTCGTTTTGATTTCTTTGTTATTTTGAAGTAACTGCCTACCAACATGACACGTATTTCAGGTCAATTGGCCAGTTTCAATATATTTATAATGGGAAGTATGTGGAAGGCTGTGTGGACTCTAATCCACACCTTGTTAAAATTTTGGCTACCAGGATCCTAAAACTCATGGAGTGATGGGAATGTTTAGTTGTGTGCAAAGAACGAGATGAGGGTTAATTGTAACTGAAATTGTCTTTATTATTTATTCTTCAGTAATATTGTAATCGCACATTTTGCTAGTGTAATTCAGCAGAATTTACTATAATGAAGTGTGTGATAGATTGTGTCTTTTGCACTAATAATTGTCAAAAATAATTTCTCCCCTCCTTTTTTTTTTTTTTTTTACAGTTAAATCTCATTAACAATTTGCTCAGTGTCCTTAAAATGTAAAAATGTTGCTTGTAAAGACAAAGAGCAGGACATTTAGGTCAAAGACCACTTCTGAACAGATTTTAATAATTCCTTTCTATGTACCATCTCATGAAAAGCATTGTTGACATTTAATTAATAAGTTTGTAACTTTTATAAATCTTGAAGTGCTCTCACTCTAAGACGATGCAACAAGGGAAAACTCTAAGCTGCTCTTCAAAATGGGAAAGAGGATCAGGCATGCCTTAAATGTCTCTGTCTTCACAAGTCAAGAAATAGCTTTGATAAATTTCTGCAGTCCGATTGGTCATTAAAATGTTTTAAGAGGACGACCAAGGCTGGATAGAGATCCAGGTTTAGCTCACCACTATGCACAAGGAGGAGGACTGAAAGGGAGTTAAAGAAAAATATCTCCAAAGTTCACTTTCAGAAAGCTGCAGCAAAGGGTGCCGTATAAAGTCTCCATGACAACCATTTGTTTAAGGGTTTTGTGCACAGCTTAACCAGTACTGCTTATAGTTGCAGATGGGCCTGTTTTACAACATCGGTGGCTTTTCTTTGCATTCAGGGTCTACATCGTACAGACGCCCACCATATTTATATAATTTGAAGCAGCACTATGTCTAATCCACAGATATTTGATCTTTATTCCCTCTGTGAGGAAGTCTTTCTGAGTATGTAACAAGTTAGGGTCCACTGCCCCCCCCCTGTCTCTGCCCTCACCTTTCAAGGCTGTCTGTCTCCTCTACTTGACCGACGCTCATCCAATCGCTCCACATTGCTCTGTATGTCAGTGAGTCTAAGTGTGTGTGTTTGTGTGTTAGTGTTGCTGCAGGAAACCTGATCACAGCACTCATGTATAAAAGAGAGAAAGAGGAGGCAGTGGTGAGGAAGAGAAATGCAGAGTTGCAGTTCTTGTTTTCCCCTGTGATGGGGAGAATACTGCCTGGGCTTTCCGAATGTCTGATGTGACGAGGCAATGTTAAAGGAAGGAAGAGCAGGACGTGATGGATGGAGGACAGGTACACGTGTGTCCCTGTGTGCAGACGGACGCTGCCTGTATGTGTAGCAATACTAAACCCAAGTGTTTTTTACCCCACAAAGCCTAGTTTTTCACTGCTGCTGTGACGGTTGTATCAGCAGTGTGCAGCAGAGCAGTAATTCCTGCACGGGTTTGTGCTCGGCAGCAGCTGCTAGAGGGCGCGCAAGGTGAGCTCGCGGCAGCAGCAACTGAGACTCGCTGCACACAGCATTACATTATGTTCCTCCTGCTCTCTCTTGGAGTCCACCACTGTTCATTATTATGCTTTTTCCCCTCTCCTCTTCTATCTGCCGCCTCGTCTCTGGCGTTCTTTCTATCGGGGCGTAGTAAATTAGACCGAGGGCCGGGCTTTAGTGCTCCGTCTGAGTCCTCAGTCTCTGATGACACAGCATCCTCCTGTACTCGGCTGAGTGAAAAAGTGGATGGGGGCGGGAGGAGCGGGGTGGTTGGGTGCTGTCACTGCGATACAGGCTGGAGGAAAAAAGAAAGTTGGAGAATGCCAGGATTTTATTTTCTTGTTTTTTTTCTATAATTATTTTTGCAGTTGTTTTTTTTTTTTGCAGGCTTTGTGTTTATTTGTAGCTTATTAATTCATTAGTTCCCAGTCCTTCAGTTGTTATTGTGACATTACCTGCAGCTGTTTTGGTTAGTTATGAAAATTTTACAAAACAATCTGCTGTCATGATCTGTGTTTTTCTGTGTATTTATTTCTAGTTCTGTGTCTCTGTGCTCTCCGTGTTGTCCTGTCTCCCCG
>CAEFZY010020577.1:0-13835 GCA_903066815.1 Brachyrhaphis roseni | reverse complement strand
CATTTATTACAAAACACAGAAGGAATGGAATGTGAAGGGAGGGCTACCCTAAAAGAGAAAGGAAAGGAGTACAGCTACACACAGGCCATCCCAAGATAAGCAGCAGCTGCAGCTTCAAGGTCTTGGACAAACTTTCACACAGTTTAACAACTTTTCTCTGGGGTGTGAATACTAAACCTAAGATACAAACTAGTAAAACTGTTAATGTAAGAATAGTAACAAAACATAATTTTTCTGACACTGGCGCAGTTCAAATTCATGTATGGATGCTTTTAGAGACTACTCAGAAAGCAGGAAGCGGTCTTAGCGCAGGGCATTCTGGGTAAATACAACTAAAACTATTGCGGCAATGGGAGAAGTGCCCTGATGTCTTTTACCAATGACAAAGAGAAATCCTACAACCACTAAAATATGCCGCTTCTACATTTTTGTTTGCATATTGTGAAGAAATAAGTTGTGCTCATGTTTTCTTCTGAGGTATTTATAGTTCTTCTTGGCGCAGCACCACCAAAGGCATGGGGGGTAAAGGTGGTTCGGATTGTTTGGTACACTGCAGTGTAAAAGTGAACCATACCAGTTGAAAATGTAGCAAATGTTGTAATTTTGATCCCCAATCGAATCGAGTCTAGCGGGGTTAGAGTGTGTGTAAACACTCTTAGTGTGACTTCTCTGCCTACGACTTATAAACATGATACTTTCGATGGATGGATGCAAAAGATCCCTTCCTGGAACGGAGCAAAGTTTATTGGTAAAGCTGGTTTCTCTCACGCTGATCCCGTTTCAAGCTGTCGTGTATTTCACTCCGAGGCCGCGTCAACAACCGCAAAATAAAAATCAAATGGCACAAGTGCAATCGCACTTGCCATATGGCTCTGGATTAGTCTGATGAGTCTTGATGCCTCAATGTGACATTCCTGTCACCGAGAGCAGCAGCTAAAGTGCCACTGAGAGAAGCTCGGCGTTCAACAAGACAAAGAGGACGGGCATGGTGAGAAAGGGAGAAACGTGTAAAGTCGGAGCGAAGCAAAAAGCGAGAAAAGAAAAGACAGATTGAGCAGATGAGCAGAGGGCCTAGTTGGCTAACAGATGAGCCAAGCAGAAGTCACAGATCACTAGTGTATATCCATCAGAGCTCTCATAGCTAACTAATTCCTCCAATCAGATGGATCCGTGTAAATATGTCAAATGGGGGACGGGAAATTGCCAGTGTGGTTTATTGACTGTGATAAAATCTGAAAAGCACCGCTGAACATAATTACATACTTGTCAGAGCCATAAAAATTAGCTTTATTATCAATGGGATGGTTTTGTACAACTTCATTTGGGGGCGATGCCTTCCAGATGGGGAGCGTGGAGAGCTTTTTTACACTCCTCCTCTCTTCCCTGCATCTGGCTCCGTCATTAACGGCATGATGGTCTCTCTTTCTACCTCTCTCTGTCTGCCACCGCACACACACACACGCACGCACCCCCCCACACACTCAAAGACTGCAACATTTGTGATTAGGCTCACTCAGGGAAACAAGCGCACACATTTACAGATTGGACGCAGATGTGTATGCAAATGTACGCAAACACACACAAGCTGCATGTGCTGAGCTACTGTACGGGCACATATTGTTTCGTGCGTGTGTGTGTATGTGGAGACGCTGTAGGTGCCACGCTTATGTTTAACATGCAGGTTGTATATGCATGTACTCTATGTGTGTGTTTTCTACGTGCAGCTGAGCTCCTCACACTTAAGTATTCATCCCAGTTGCCGACGGTGCAGCACGGCTCTCGCCACACACTGATAACACATGTGGGGTGACTCTTCCAGCTGGGCTTTGGCGCTGCTCGGCTCTCCTCTTCGGCACAGACAGCAGCTTTCACCGGGTCCGCAGAGACCCGGCAGCCTCAAGTTTCCTCTGTTCCGCCCATTTAAAGCCACTCGACTGTGAGAGGGAGTTTTAATGCGGTGCCACTTAAAAAACAACCCTAAAAAGGTACATTTGTCAGCCTTTGCCACACAATCCAAGCCCGGGTGTCGTTACAAAGAACAATCCTATAAGTTAAAGAACTATCCATTAAAAGTTTTTTATTATTATTATTATAATTGCATGCAGCTGAAAAATAATTCTGGAAAATATGTCAGAAAGTTTTTTTTTTTATTATTATTTTGTGTTCCCCCCCTCACATCAATTAAAGAATCCCTCTTCTCTGTGCTTATACAATAAAATCCGTCTTGGATGTGTTCAGAGCAAAAAAAATAAAATAAGAATAAAAGAACTTTCTTCTACTTTCAAAAATAAAAATAAAATATATATATATTTTTTAAAAATCTACATTTACTGCGGATTGAGATTGTGGTGTGATATGGATACTAAAACTGACACAACTGTAAGTACAGTGGACTCTTAATATTCACAAGGGTTAGAGATCACCACCATCCACAAATAGATCAAGTCTGTAATTACTTGATATTTCTTATAAAAATGCTTGAAACTGCTTTATTTTAATAATTTAGTTACCATATGAAGCTTGATATGCATAAATACACACAATGGAAACTGTCTAACATCAACAATTTTCCATATTTCCATTTTTGGGTGTACAGCCAATCAGCAGCAAGGGAAATCAATGGCATTTCCTGGTTTGGCTTTGCTGCAAATGCTAGCCAATAGTGTGTTAAGTAGCGTTGTGCTAAGATATTTCAACTTCCCAAGCTGAATTTTAATACAGCTATTTTAGATGTGCTCTATAAAAAAAAAAAAAAAAAAACATTTTGAATTGGTGAATTTTTGCTAAGGAATTTGGAATTAAGTTCCAAAGAAAAATACACCAATAGGTGAATCTGTGAATAATGAACCACAAGGAGGAATCTATCGCATTACAATGGTAATGTGATGTGGCTAAATATATGATTGGAAAGCAGAGTTTTGATGCCTTTGCAAATAAGAGACTGCACAAATTGATACTGCAGTGATGATTGCGATTCAGTAAACTGTGCAGCTGTAAAGTAGAGAAATGATAAAACATTAGGCACACTTTCTCACATTATCAGTGAGCTGTTAATCACAAAGAAATGCTCATCTGTGGGTGTTTATGAGGATTTTGGTTGAAGTTGTTTCCTAACATAAATGCTTTGCATCAACAGAAGTGGAGGAATCTCAGATTTTTAACTGGATCTCTCAGACGTACACAGATGAAATCCTGCCAGCGAAACTGACAAGAACTACTGGTTGATTCTTCTAGCATAAAACAAAGAATTAACTGAAATTTTCTAACTTTGCTTTGTAAAATGACATTAAATGTAGTTGCCTGGACCTCTGATGAAAACATGAGAGGCTAGATTTATGTTTTAGTTGCCTTCCTGATAGACATATCGAGGAATCAACAGAAGGAAGCAAGACAGAACAACTTTGAAAATTGCTAAAACTACAACTAAGTTGGATTTTGGGAAACAAATCCAGAAAAAAAAACAAAAACATTTTTCCCATGTTTCATTGTTCTTGCCATACAAATTCTTCCATATTAATGGAAGAATTGATTTTTAAGGCATTTATTGAAATAAATGTAGAAATAATTGAAGAAAAAAATAATGAAAAACCAAAGTGAACAACACCTTTATTTGCAGGTCTGTAAACTCAATGAGTTACCAATCATCTGTTCAGGGTGTTTATGCCTCTTAGGGAAAAAAAAAGAAAAAAGAACAGCACCAGTCACTCGTCCACCCCTCCCTCTCCATCTCTCATTACGACCAATGCTACAAGACCCCACCACAAAAAAAAAAAAAGAAATCTATAGCCATCGATCCCTTTGCCCAGCCGCGGTCGCCACAATTATTCCTGAGGAGGAAACGTTGGCGATAAATTACATGTGTGCTTTTCATCTGCTGCTGTGAGGGGCCGAGCGCCGTGGCGACTGGGGCAGGGGAGTTGAGGGGGGTTGTTAGTGGGAACAATGCCGCGATCAAACTGGAGGATCAGCAGAGAACTTCCAGGATCTCCAAAACGTTCTCAGACCTCATTGATCTTTGTCTTGTTGTCACATGACAACAGTAAATTTCAATGTTTTCTTTAATGAGATTTTACGTGACACAAATCCCTTTTTATTTTTTTAAAAGTATGGGAACAAAAAAACAAAAGTCACTGGAACATGTAGCACATATTTATGCAAATCTTCTGGGGTATCACATGTCACATGTTTAGATTGCTTTGAATGGAGAGCCTCTTTTAACATCAGCTTTTAAGTTGACTTGCTAATTTTATTTGAACCTGAATCATTCCACTGTATCTCTGGCTGTATGTCTAACCAATATAAGGGCATCATTGCTGCCAACACCGTGTGTTACAGTCAGGATGGTATGTGTAGGGTGTTTTCCTCTACTCTCTCCATGTAAAGGCAAACAATCAAATTTTGCTTTCATCTGCCAAGAGCTTGTCATATGTGGCTCGAGGCAAATTGGACATTTGAATCTATTTTCATCAGCAATTCAAGAATCTTCTATAACTCCTCTAATTGCATGAATTACTGCAATGGTGTCTTCATTGGTCAAAAAAAAAGAAATCGGACTGATCCATAAGGGCGCTGCTGGCCTTCTGACTAAAACCAGGAAGATAGATCACATCACCCACCCAGTTCTAAAATCCTTCCACCGGCTTCCTGTAGTCCAGAGAATAGACCTTAAAATACTGCTGTTAGTTTATAAATCACTGAACGGCTTAGCACCAAAATACATTAAAGATCTGCTGTTGTTGTCTCAATCTTCCAGACCTCTCAGGTCTTCTGGTTCTGCTCTGCATCCTCAGAACCAGAACCAAACGTGGAGAAGCAGCATTCAGCTTCTATAAGCCACAAATCTGGAACAAACTTCCTGAAAACTGCCAAACGGCAGAAACACTGAGTTCCTTCATATCTGTGGCTAAAAACCCACCAGCCTATAGCTGCTTTTGAACCATAATAATTGAAACATTGAAATGTGCTCTACAAATAAACTTGATTGATTGATTGATTTACACATATTATGAAGAAACCCGTTAGCCTAACAGTCATGTCTTTGGACGGTGGGAGGAAGCTGGGATACCTGGTGAAAACTCATGCATGCGCTGGGAGAACTCAGTCGAAGTTTGATTTCATGTCTGAAGTTCACAATCATTCAGGTGAAGATTCAACAGTGTTTGTTTGGCAAATCGAGGTTCCAAAGAACATAAATCAGGTCAAAGGTCAAAAACCACCTTTTTAGGTTTGAACTAGAAACATGCCAGCTAATGCGTCTGCGCAGAGAGGAGAAACCTTTACGTTCGGCTGTATGTTGATAAGAATTCTCCGCCTTTGTTCCCATGATGCACTGCAGCCCTACCGCTCCTCCTTTGAATTAAACAGCAAGACAATAAAAAGCACTTTAAAGTCAAACTATACAACCTTTTCTTTGCATGGGTGTGCAGATTTATACATACAGTGCGTCTGTCTGTGTGTGTGTCTTTTAAATAACCCCGGAGGAGTCAGCATGCAGCTATAATTGCCTCCCTCATTAGTTATGTTTTAGCAGAAGCGGATGGGAGGGCAATTAATTTTACCGCTTAATTTTTGACACGGAATCCGCCGCTGTATTGATGTGCCCGCCATTTTGGGTCTCATTTTTCAGCAAAATTAATTGACAAAGTGCGAAGATTTATCAGCGGATCGCCAGATTAAGCGACAAACTGAAGCAATGAGGAAATCAATTGCCTCCCCTGCATTCCCGGCCCTCCCCGCCACTCGTAACACCCAAGTGCCTGGGAAAAGCTGGGCGGGTCAGATACAGTGCGCTTATTTATTTATTTGAGTCGCTCGTTCATCAGTTGTAACAAATGACCCTGGCAGCTGACGAACACTGAACCCCCCCACCCCCGCCTCGGCCTTCTCCCTCTTCCTCAGACATGACTGCTGTGTGAGCGGGGAGCGATTAACATAAAAAACACACAAATCAAGAGAGGGACAATGAATCCTGTAGAAGGAAGGAAACTGACGGTAGAGGTGTAATTCCCCCCTACCCTCCCTCCGACGACCACCATCCCAGTCCGTTAATTTACTTTCTTTTTAAGCTGAAAGATCTGAACAACTCAGAAGCTTTATTTACACAATGACAGATAATATTTGAACAATGGTGCACGAAAAGTTTGGTTTTAGTAGAGCAAAATGCATACCTATCTAGCTTGAATTGCTAACATTCAATTCATTTAATGATGAATTTTTCAAAAAGAGAATCACTGAAAGTCAGTGCTGACATAGGCATAAAGTAAAGGAGGTATGTAATTTCAGTTTTTAACCTTTAAGCTAATAAGTTAGCGTTGCTAGCTAACATCATAATTTCCATTTTCTACCTTTAGACTTAATAAGTAAGTGTGCTAGCTAACAGCGCTATGAGGCTAACAGGTCAATTAAAAACACTTTTTGTTCATATTGGAATCATTATTTTCTGTATACAAATAAATGTTTACAATTTTTTATTCCATATTTAGATTATTTTTTTTCTCATGTGCCCTTTGTTGCCCTATCACAGACTAGCCACCTGTCCAGGATGTACTCTTCCTCTCACCCAACGGCGCTAGAGACTGGCACCAGCTCCCTCTGGCTGCAGTGGACCTCCAACTATTTGCGGTTCAAAAGTTGTGAATGCACCTAATTGCAGATTTTAAAGTAAATTACTCATAGAAAATGTGTGTATTTGCAGATTACTTTGTAGAACATATGCTACCTAACATGCTATTGGCTGGCAATTGGAAAGCATCCGGTTGAGGGTCTGCATTATTTTCCTTGCCGCTGATTGGCTGTACCCTCAAGAGCGGAATTTTTCAGTCTTCTATTAAAAATGTAGACCCACTGTGATGCAGTTTCTGGTCCTGCGGCTCCATAACTGGTCTAGTTTGAAGGAGTCTTATAATAGAGGGAAACATCCTGTGCATTTTTACATAGTAGGAAACATGAGAGCCTTAAAAATCTTGCACTACTAACATTTGGTTACATCATCTTTCTCATAAGGAGCCATCTAGGTCACAATAAAATCTGGTCAGACATGATCTAGTTGGAAAAACGTTTCCATTGTGCTGACTGAGCAGAGGGTTGGACCTGGATACAGAATGTATTGTGCTGTGTGGTCAGCATCCCCCAGATTAACTACCATCGCCCTCAGTAATGCCAGTGTGTTTCTCTTGCAACATTCCCTGGATTGGTCTGCTCCCTTTCATGACTACAACCAGCTCAGAATGTGATAATATGATAATTCAGAACAGGGACTCATTGCTTGCACGCCCATCGTTGATTATTCCTTCGGCAGGCCTCATTTTGTTTTACTGAGTGAATTTTAGTCCTCTATTTACACACAGTAAACAACACGAAGCCCAGCTTTCCATTTCATCTCAGCGCTGTGAGGAGAAGTGTAAAATGTTGATACAATTTATATTTCAGCTATATGTTAACATATTCTCAGAGTTCCTCCATATTTAAGTCAAACTTACACATTTTTCCAGACTCAAATTTCCAGTTTTTTATTGTAATTTAAATTTAGCTTTGAATTCATGGCTGATCCTCTCATAGTAGTTGAAATTCAGGATGGATGGATGGAAAAATTACAAAGTCTTACAGTCTTCTCAAAAACTTCAGTAGTCAGGCGGTTTCAGGATTACCTACCAGATAAGGTTTCTGGTGTTGCAATTCTCGTCAAATTTCTTGTTAAATTTACAGTTCACCACTACAGATGCAAAGAAAAAATTGGCTGGTGATCAATGATACATTGGGCTACAACACAAAGGGCTAATGGCTTGCATTGACTTAAACAACACTCCGTAGTGTGGATGCTGTTATCGAGTTAAGAGGGATTAGGATTCAGTTAGTTATTTTTCCGGTACCAGTGATGTCTTTAAAAATTTTGAGTTTATGGAACCATGGAAAGAAAAGAAGCTGTTGAATAAAGAAAACAGTTTTGTAAAAGATGCTAACAAAATGCCCATATTTTGTTCTGACTGCAAGAAAGTGAGAGAGAGCAGGGCTGTCAGAAGATAACAGAAAGTTGAACGGAGTGGCACTGATCATTTTGAACTTTTCAATCAATCTGTCATGGAAAGTACGGGAACTGGTAATACTATGGGCATGTAGAAGTTAAGAGTCTGTTTTCTCTAAAATACACACATGTTGTTTCATGTATGTTAGTTGCGCTAGCTGGGCTAATCAGTAAGATGATGTCAGAACTTGTGTTAAAATAATAGTAAAACTCATTTACAGCATCAAGAGGTCACCTCTGTACATATTAATTAGCCAGCGAATGACTCCTATCGACAGGACAACAACCAAAAGTGTTTGATGTTGTTCTTTTATCACCCATAATACCTAAAAAGGAATAGAAAATGGCTAAAATCAGTATTGGCAAGTCGAACCTTCAGAAACAAAACAAAAATATCTACTTACACTGTGCCACGCAGCAAGTTTATGCTTGTGTTCAACACAAGAACAATA
This sequence comes from Brachyrhaphis roseni, assembly GCA_903066815.1. Taxonomy (NCBI): domain Eukaryota; kingdom Metazoa; phylum Chordata; class Actinopteri; order Cyprinodontiformes; family Poeciliidae; genus Brachyrhaphis; species Brachyrhaphis roseni. Next base: position 5,363 of record CAEFZY010020577.1, on the reverse strand, counting down.
CAGACTCAACTCCTCTGGCATTAGGACCATGGCTCACATCCCCTCCGTCCCTGACAGCTCTGATCTCTGGACAGATCAGTTCAACTTCTCAATCTCTTTATTTTATTAGCATTGCATCGCAGCTCGGCGAAGGAGTCGATTTATAACCCCCTAAACAGATCACAAACATGCAGATAATATTTCAGCGTGTCAGGTGGGCCCCCGGAATGTGATTGCGGCGACGGGAAGGCTGCAGCTAACCGTCCAACCCGGCACCAATTACCGACAAAGGAGTGTTGGAGGTCACGGCGGTGCAAATTGCATTAGCGTTCCGAGTGTCGCTAATCAAGTCAGGCCTTGTCGCTCACTAGAAATGAGGTTGTTTCAGGTCTGTTCTTAATTCCCTCCGCTTTCATATTTGCTCACCCCCTGATCTTTCAAGTTCTCTTATTCAATAACTTTTTACCATCTCAATCACACTCTCTCTCTCTCGAGCGCGTTTCCCTCCTGCCGAACTCGCACAAAGACCTGAGCACACACACACGCGGCACCTCGCACCTCCGCAGGTGACAGCTACGGTGACAGTGTGACGCCAGCCGCCTGATGAGGAGTGATGAGAGCTGGAAACTAATGAAAATAAAACGTCTAATTATGTCAGAGACGCCTTGACGCTACATCACTGCTAAAACACATTTAGAATAACATCCAGCAAATCTTGGGCGCACGCGCGCACACACACGCGGGCTTGAGAGTCCGCGCGCACAGCGGGCGCCTGTGACGGATGGAGGGTTCTGCTGCAAGCGCTCAGTCAGCCTGTCAGGCCGGTGGCTGCTGCTGCTTCTGTCATTGACTTAAAAGGGCATCAAGGAGCCATGTGTGGGACATTACCGAGGCCGAGGGGAAACCGCTGGGCTGCAGCATAAAGACACTTTCAAAGAGGCTGACTTGGGCTCCTATCGAGGGGCTATTATTCAAGACAGTATCCTCCCACCGCCCACTGAACCATCTGTCGATCCAAAGTTTTTAGCAAGTAAAAAAAAAAAAAAAAATACCACCATTCAGTGCAGCACCACAGTGTGTTTTATCGGATCTGCAGATACGAAAAGGAGCAGTGGAATTGGAAAGACAAGCCGCTGCACGGAATTAAGGTGGCATAATGAAAATGTGCACTAATCTGAAAACCCGTGATCCCCCCCCCGTTTGATCTCGGCTCAGCTTTAGAGATCCATCGCTTTTCTGGAGATTTCAGTTCGGTTACGATGAACGAGAAAGTTCCGCATCAATTTGTTGATTGAAATTAAAGGAAACTACCTATACCAACTTTAATCCCGATGTTGCCCTATTAGCGGGAAGTTGCAGTGATATTACAGCATGTACAACATGTTTACATAAAAAAAAAAGATTTCTGCATTTTCTTTCAAAGTCTGACTTTATTTTTTTTTGCTTTTATACAAACATTCTTCTTCTGAGGATTATTTTTTCACTCGGATTTGCATCATTTTTTTTTACCCACTCCCCCCCTACTTAAAAGGCAACACAAACCAGTCCAGTGTGGAAAAAAATACTCTGAGGCATCAGATGGATTTTACCAAAACATGCTTAGTGACCAGCTGGATTCGAAGAAAACACACTCTGTGTCCAGATGGAGCCTTTTGGGTGGTGGGGGGGGGAACCACACAGCTTCGACCGTCGGATTTGGAAACGCACGCCACCTTAATGGCCCCTGCAATGTGACTCCTCCAAGTGTTGAGGACGGCAGAAAACAAAAACAGAAGAATCCAAAGATTCCCCCGCACTGCTTATCTTCTCCCCTTTAAACTATTAATTGGCCGACGAGGCATCTCCTAACAGTCACAGTCCTATCAGGATCAGGAGGTTGTGTTTAACCGTCCGACTGGCTGCCAAGAGCTGGCTCCACTTCGCCTGGATGTTCATAACGACTACAGATGGACGAGCGGCGGCTATTATTGGCCCAAACTTGTGAATGTTCCTTCCAGCCAAGGCTGAGAAGATTCATGGTAAATGTGAGATTTTCACAGTTCACATAAACTTCGAGTTCGCTCAAGTCCGCAGCCATAAAGTGGATTTCAGCGGATCCAAGTACGGATAAACAGCTCTTTGTCCCAAACTTGTTGACTGCCCATAAACGTCGAAATCTCATGGAATGCGCCCTTCAGAGTTCCACTCGCAATGCCTCGCAAACATTCCTGCCCCGGGAATTTAGGGTTTTTTTTGTGTGTGTACATTTTGCCACAATGCAACCACAAAAGTTCACTGAGTTTTATTGGGATTTTGCACGAGGCCGAAACAAAGTAGCGCACAAATGTGAAGTAGAAGCGAAAAAGGCAACAAATGTGAAGACGTTGCCCGTTCGTGTTTGGAAACAAATTCACGCTCAGTCAGATGGAGAAGGAAAACCTCTGTGAACGTCCATTTTCAAATCTTGCCACAGATTCTCAATGAGATTTTGTCGTGAGTGTGCTTTAATCCAAATCGTTTGCTTGTAGCTTTAGCTGGATAATAATGACCGTCCAGCTGGAGGGTCAAACCTCTTCCCAGGTCTTTTTTAGTCTCTGCTGGCTGTTCCTCCAAGACTCTTATTAGTTTTCCTGGACCTGCCAAAGGAAACCATGCCCACAGCATGACACTCTCACTACTGTGAACAAACCAGGGCCCAGTCAGAGCAACTTCTTCCACACGTTTCTTCTACAAATAGCATATTTTCTGAATGTATGACTAATGTTGTGTCATTAGATTTTCCCACCTGAGCTGAGGATCTCTCAGTTTGATTACACATAACAAATGAACAAATTTTTTTTCAAGTTGGCGCTCCATTCTCTCTTTTTCAGTGTAGAATTAAGTGACTGAAGACGATCAGCTGCGCTTGATTCTATCAAAACAGGGGCGCATGAACAAAACTATTCATGTTGAAGTTCAAGGTGCAAACACGTGTTTTTGCACCATTTTTTTTTTTCTTTTTTGGGTGGAGGTTGGGAGGCACGGCCGCTGAGAATCGGCGTCTGTGTGTCTCACCGGTGTGCGTCCTGTAGTGGTCCTTCATGGCCGACAGGTTGAGGAAGGCGTAGTGGCAGGACGGCCAGATGCACTTGTACGGCTTCTCCCCGTTGTGCAGTTTCATGTGGTTGTTCAAGGCCCACTTCTCGCTGAAGGAGCGGTCGCACAGCTCGCATTCGAACTTCCTGCGGGAGGGTAAGAGAGGCAAGAGGAGAGGGACCAGGAGGAGGGAGGAGGGGATAAAACAAGGAGTTATTTACTGATCCCAAAGCTGATGTTAAAAAAAAAAAAAAAGACGGTAGAAAATCTACTGAGAAGAAGAGAAAGAGAGAGAGAGAGAGAGGAAATGGGGGTTTGCTGGGCACTAGTACTTACACCCACAGAGCACGGGGGCTGTGTGATTGTGTTCTGTACATCCAAACACACACGCACACACACACCCCCACACACACACAATGCAGTTGGCTGCTGGTGTGTCATGTCTGTATAAGCAGGCATTGATTTTTCTGTCCAGGCCTGCCACCTCCACCATTTATTCTCTGCTTTGCACCAGGGCCCAGAGGACTAGAGAAATTCTGTTACAGTCCACACACACACCCACACACACACCCTGCAGGGCCAGTGGGGAGAATAGAGTTCACCTGTCCAGTGTCCCCGACCACTTAGCCAGGGCTAAATGAACAGTTAGCAACATTTTACCTCCTGCTATCCTCTTAAGGCTCTTGAACCGGAGCATCTCTGCCTATCAGAACCCGCTCTACAGCGCAGCTTTTTGTTTTAAGATCACCAGCCATCTACAGCTTCAGATAGTCAGAATCAAGTCAATGAATGTAAGACATGATTCATTGTTTGGTGCATTTTTTATTTATTTATTTTTTTTTAAATTTTGTTTTTGTTGGATGATGCCTAAGGCGCTCAAAATATGGCGTGTGAATATGCACGCCATTCTGTCTTTGCTCTGGACATCTGTCTATTCTTCACGCCTACGATTGATAAAAAAAGAAAGAAGAAAAAAAGAAGAAGAAGATGATGAGAAAAAAAAAAACACAGCTCTGGCTTTTTAATCAGTGTGTAGGATGTTTGCACCTATATTCATCCGCCGCCTTGTTCGGCTTTGAGAGAAAGAAAAAGAGAAGAAAAAAACAAAAACGCAGAAGACAATAGCGAAACCCGCCTGTGCTTGAATTAATCTTTACCCCCGTGCGATAATTTAGGCGCGGAATGACTAATGCGCGAGTCATAAACAAATGAAGTCAGCTTTTGGGGAGCATTCGTCTTGCAGCGAGGGGCCGTGTTATTTTAGGGAGGGCGGCTGTCTTTAAGTCCTGATTGTGTCGCTTAATCCCCGCGGTATCTGTTTCATAGCGAGCAGCGTGACACTCACCTGAACAAATAATGACTCCGAGCAGCATGTAGCATGTGTCTGAATCAATAATTCAAACTCATACATCTTTCTTACTGGAAAGGAAGGGGGAGAGAGTGGAGGTGTGGGGAAGGTTGGAGGGATGGAGGCTGGCTTTCGTATCAATCTATATGCTCCATGGAGATGGATCTAAATGTGATGAAGATGTCGCCAAGCGACGGTTTACTGGGCGTTTTCGGCTCAATTGCGAGGAAGGATGAGGCGGCTTTAAAGTGACACACATTTAACGGCTCAGCACCAAAGCGCGTTCAAGGTCTGTTGTTGGTTCTGGTTCTGGCTCTGGTCTGTATCCTACGAACCAGAACCAAACATGGAAGAAAGCAGCGTTCAGTTTCTATGCTCCACTAATCTGGAACAAACTTCTAGAAAACCTCAAAACAGCCGAAACACAGAGTCCATTCGAATCAGGGGTGTCGAACTCATTTTAAGATCATGAATGTCATAGAACGTATTAAGATAAAAACACACATTAACAAATGGTTAAAATATGAATAAATAGCTGTCTCTGCATTCGCTGAGTACTTCTTAAAGTTAGGTAACTTTTATATCAGAATTGATACAACTCTGGAAAAAATTAAAAGACCATTTAAAATTATCAGTTTCTCTGATTTTACTCTTTGTTGGTATATGTTTGAGTAAAATGAACATTGTTCTTTTATTCTAACTACTGGCAATACGTCTCCAAAATTCCAAACAAAAATTTTGTACTTATTTACAACGTGTTCCAAATTATTATGCAACTTATATTTTCTCAGATTTTCCTAATGGTCAATGCAAATGATGGTCAATATAATTTTCAAGTCATGAACTATTACAGTATAAATCAGATCTTACTGAACAAAGCTCCCAATGAGAACAGTATCTTTTTCAAAAATAAAAAACTCAAAATGCACTGTTCCAAATTATTATGCACAGCAGATTTTCTAAACATTTTATGGATTATAAA
>CAEFZY010020576.1:0-11370 GCA_903066815.1 Brachyrhaphis roseni | reverse complement strand
GACGGCTCTCACCGGTATGTTTTTTTTAACCAGCCCTGTTAGTGCTGTGCTACCGTGTTGCTGCTGTGTTACTGCCGTGTCTCAGTGACTTTTACTTGTATGTTTTTTTAACCAGCCCTGTTAGTGCTGTGCTACTACCGTGTTGCTGCTGCGTTACTGCCGCGTCACAGGCACTGTTTGGAAAGAAAAGCTAAGGTATATTACTAAAACTTTGAAAACTCTTTCTGTGTACCGTCTGTATGTAGGCACATGCGGCTTATAGACAGGTGCGGCTTATGTGTGTACAAAATGGTTTTTCCTTTACAAATGTACCTGGTGCGGCTTATAATCAGGTGCGCTCTATAGTCCGGAAAATACGGTACTCACTATTATTGTGGTGGTGTACAAAGACACTGCCAGATAAACTCTTCAGCATTTCCATCCTACTCTTTTGACAAGTAGCTTAAGTACCAGATAAGACAGAATACCCCAAGTTTAACATCAAAAACTGATGCCTTTTCAGCACTGCAGCCCTCACACATCAAGTACACAGGCAAGAACTGCCTCAACTGCAACCTAATTATAAGAAACCAATAATAGCATTACTTAATGACATACATCACTCACCTCAGGATACTGGATGCTTGAGATGAAAATGAGACTGACTACTTGACAGTGTACATGTCAGGATAGAAGAAAAATGTTAAAGCAGATTAAAGTTATTAATAAAGAAGCAATTCAGCTTTAACAATGATGGTTCCTGTGTTTTAGAGGTGTTTGGACATAGTATTGTATTTTAAATTTATTTTACGTACAATGACAGACAAAAAATTACGTATGTTGACAGTTCAGAAAAAGAGTTTATTTTTCTTCTTTTTTTTCTTTTAATTTTCATATTATACTGCAACAGTTGTTCCAATACCTAAGGTAGTTCTCTAGAGAAAAGGATTTTGTTTATGTAATTTACAAAAATATATAATGTGTTTTAGTATTTATCTTGCATCTCTACCAACTACTTGTGCAGTTGGTAGAGAGCTTTCTGAAACGCAGAGTTGTTCTGGAGGCTCTGTTTTAGCACAAAGCGGCAGGTTTTCTCCTTTCTTCTGCCTGTGTATCTATGCAGAGCTTCTGCTGTGTGCCACAGTAAGTTTTTCAGTCTTGTGGTTATTAAAAGATCATGTATTCTTGCACACATGTGGATGGAAGACTAAAATACTTTGTCAGAACTAACCCAATAATACTACTGATGTACCGAATGATTTTACTGACTCTTTTTAAACCGTGGAGTAAAAACACTTTGTACTTTTACTTACTGGCTTATACTTTCATTTTTTCACCTTGTGCCTCAATTTCTTTTACATTTAATCAATAGGACAAATTAAGCGGGTGAGGATGGCAATTGACATTTTGATAGAAGAATTTCTCTTCACTATTAAATTAGTCAGATATTCCAATTTAGACTGATATAATGTGAATAATGTGAGGTAAAAGAAACTCTTGTTTAAACTGCAAAAGAAACAACAGGCAGAGACACTCCCACAAGCTGACACACAAACAGTCACGACCACTGTGTTGGAGGTGGTGACTCATTATGGGCTTCTTCACCAACGTTTGCAGCCGTCTTTACAATGTGAAGTAATTACAAGCATTTTTTAAAAAAAATATTTGCCATATGCCCTTGCATTTAGGTCACAGTGGGTGAGAAATTGTAGGTGTTGCTTTGCTGTACTTTTCTGTAGCTGATGTAATCTGAGATGTAGGCTGCTGTGGTACAAGCCCACTGACTGTGGGTGGCCATGAGTGTGCATGTAGTTAAAAACAAAAACTTTTAGGCACAATAATCTGTATTGTCCAAACAGGTTTAGAAAGTTTGGGATCCCAGATTTTGAACTGAACTTAAAAAAGCTTTTGTTGTAGTTATAGTCACTATTGCTTGTTTGTGCCTTATGTAAAATATTACACTGCATCTCACTGTGAGTCTCCAAAGTCCAAAAACAGACAATATAGGAGACATAATGGTGTTAGATTAAAATCCGTTCAATATAGAGCTTGTTTAAATAAGCCTGCCATCAATATGAAGATAATTAACTTTGTGTAATGAATCATATCCACCTCAATAGTTTACTGAAAACATTTTGTCATAATAGCATAGAAAATAAAAAGCGCATTTCCAGCATAAAATATTTTCTAATAATTGAAGATATAAGGAAATGATCTTGATTGGTAAATCTCACCCTATTGTTTGATTCTACATGTTTTGAGGGGGATCCAAGTCATTATTGGATTCCTTCAAAAGGATGGGAATATTTTTATTTCCATTTTTTTCATTTATTTCTATATTAGAACAAAAATTCTTAAAGTTAAAGTCTATGTATATTTGAAATATTTCTCATCTGTCCTTTGAATTTTGAATTAACTTCTGGAATTGCCTTGCTGTTGTCTTTTTTTCTCCTTTTCTTAAATTTTGAATTAGAAACTGTTTTATATTTTTGGTGCCATTTTTGACCAGAACTTCCTGGAACAAAAATCCTGTATCTCACCAATAACAAAACCTTTTTGGAGGGCCCCACAGAGCTCAGTGGTATAGCAGGCGTATCATATGCAGAGGAGCTGTTCACGGTTCAATTCCCAGACCCGACTCATTTACTGCATGTCTTTCCCTTCTCTCTCAGCTCTTCTTCCTTCACAACTGCAAATGAATAAAGACCATTAGAGCCAAAAAAAAACTTTTTTTCTATGTTGCCAAGTCTGTCTCATAGTCTGTCTACATATGGCTGCTCAGGGTTAATTTCACGGGCACAGGCCATTAGTTGTAGGTCTTCTCCTTTAACCCACCTGTTTTACTGTCAAATTGCTGTTGAATAAAGGCCACTGAGGGCAAAAATATCAAACAAATAAGTAAATGCAAATGTGGTAATACATACGAAGGCATCTTGAATTGGCTATGAATGACTGTCAAAGTTCTCTGTGTAATAGTAGACAGCAGAAAATATTTCTCATATTGCAATTATATTAAATCCTAGTCGTGACATAAATTTTATTATTATTTTTTTTATTGGTACACATCCAGCTCAGAAATGTTTGAGGATGTTGAGTTGTCTAGGCACTCTAAGCACCCCTGCATGTGTAAGTGTCAGCTCAGTGGAGATGATAATTCCTCTGCTTGCTAGCATAAATAAACATGGGAAATGGCTCCTACATTATTGGATTCACTGTGCACAACAACTGTCCTCGTAAGCCTTAATTTTCCTGAACAGCTTTATTTTTTTGGCAGGCGCCTCTTACAACAGCATGGCGAGTAGCTGTGCAGAGGTTTTATGGTGCCATGCATCATGTTGCAGTGTTCAATTATCACAGTTTCTCAGGTGCTTAGCTCTCTGTATTTAGCAAATGTGTCGGCAGCTGGACGCTTAGCATTAGCATGTTGCATGCAATCATGGCTTTTTGTCAAAGGACAGGAAATAATGTTGGTGAAACAGACACCAAAATCTGCAAGTGGAGGAACGAACACCTCCTATTCCCTTTTTGCTTTACCTTGAATTGTTTAATAATGTTGACATTTTCATATGCATGTCTGGAACATTAAACACAAAAGACAATATGTGAAAGTTTTTGTGCATACATATTTATTAGGGTAAGTGAAAGTTGTAATTTTACTTGCATTCTTAGATTTTTTTTGTCATTGCTGTATGGTGTGTGGGAAATAAGACTATAAAATCCTTTATTATTCATTATCAAGGTGATTTGAGCCTTGAAGTAAGAAGGTCCAGGGTTTGATTGCTGGCCTGGCCTAGGTTCTCTTTGGCTCTCTGAAAAGTCTGGTTCAACCTGAGGTGAACCAGACTACATCTTTGGGTACAATCTCCACACGCTTTTACAACCTGAAGGTGTCATATTGATTTGCTCAAACACTTATTTGCTGTTTTTAAAACAAGGGAATTTCTGTTCACCTTCTGGAAATGAAGAACTAGATGCTGACTGCACATAAAAACTTGGTTTGGAATAGATCTGACAACCAGAGACAGGAAGCCAACCAATATAATTGAACTCCTATTTCTGCCAACAAAAGGGACAAAGTTTAGTGAAGATGTATGATGTATTTATAGTGCACTGACTAAGACCGCTGAACTGTTTTTTTTTTTTCAAAGTCAGAATTAATTTGATTTTAATATCAAGGATGAGAGTGTCCAAGTTTCTATTTAGAACAGGTTTTTATTGTTCTAAAAAACCTACAGCAGTTTCAATTAACTTTTGGAGCACTCTTCTGTGCTCATAAGTATCACATTTCTCTCACATACAAACAGAATCAATAAGAGGCTGAATTTGTGATATCAACAATTTCATCAGTAATGGGGGACAAATTGATCATGGTTCCAGCATGTTATTTACAATCCGGGATTGAAGAGTTACCTGGATCAATATTGGAAAATCTTTAGGTTCACCGTGGAGGAATGTTGATGTACTGGAAGATGGTTGGGTAACCTAGCAACAATACGGACTTTAAAGAACAGCTCTGAAAATAGACAGGGGTCACGGGTGGCTTGGTTCCAGACATTAGAATCAGCCCACTCCATGGTGTAGATTGGCTGGCAGTTCTGTCTGATATCTGACAGCTGAAAAAAAAACTGCCTATTGATACTGAACAATATTATATAAAGAAAGAAATAAGTTATCTCAAATTGATCATCCTATAGGCACATGTTTTCACCCTCCCTTACTTTGGCTGATTACATTTACTATTTTTAACCTGACTGCAGGTGTACCTCTAGTACATTTGAAGGGATAATGCCAAAGTGGTTTAAATCTTCCTTTGCTAATTATTTCTTTGAGAAATGAACAAAACGTTAGTTGTTATCTCCTTATGTGGGAATCAAATGTATAACTTCACTATTTGTTAAGACATCAAACCGTTAGTTTGATGTGATTTTTAAAATTTAGATATTGTTGTTTACTTCCTGTAAATGGTTCCATGTTTATTAGTTGAATGCACTTATGGATTGAGCAAAAGAGTTGAGTATCTGGAGTGTGCCCTTGGAAAAAACGTGCAAAAATCATTTCTGTCAGAACCAAATAGCTTTCGGTGAAGGAAGTGTGATGATGTGGGGCTGCATTTACATAGCAAGAAGAACATTGAGATAAAAACCATCTCAGTGTAAAGAGACCACCTCCAAAATCTGACGCTCTTGAGGATGAATTTAACTGCTTGCCGACCAGACTCGTTGCAATAACAAAAGAAAATGTGGGTTGCCAGGGTGTTTAATTAATAGAAAACCAAAGCCTAAATCAGTTTGTCTTCATAATTGAAATGTTCTCTGTAACTATAATTTACTAATACTTCTAATCTCAAGTCACATAAAACACAGGTGTTATTAATTCTTATGCTCTTCCACCTTTCACATTTTTACTCGTTATGTTCTCATAGTTCAGGAATTTTCCATCTAACTTGCATGATTTAGTTTCTCTGCAATAACATCACATATATCAAAGGGCTCAAACTCTCCTTCATTTCCATGTTGCTTAAAATGCTGCTTCATTTAAGCACAGAGGGAAAGCTATTTATACTTTAATCATGAGGATTTTGTTATTCAGACTCTAAAAAGGAGCTAATCTGAAACCGACTTCTGTTCCTGTAGTCTGTATGCAGTGCTCTCTTAATGAGGGAGTATTGAAGTATGTTCTGACTGTTGATTTGTAGCTCCTGTTTAAACTGTGAAGATGGCAGCTGCGTATTGCATTTATTTTTGAAGCTAACAGACAGAGGCAGCCCAAGGTATAAACTGGACACATCTGGTTGCTTAAGGCTTTTTACTGACCTGGTGAGATAGTAAAGTTTTTCGATACCAGTATTACTCGATACCACAATAACAGTAATGCAAATATTATTATGGTTAGCATTTGGGCGGTGATAATATTCTTAATCAAATACTAAAATCTACAAGCAAATATATTCAATTGACAGTTGAATATCAATCAAGCCACCTGTCAACCTTTCTAGTGGGTTTGTCAGCAATTGACAAACCCACTAGATTGCAATCCGTTCCAAAGTACATGGCCATACAACAAAGAATTTAATGGATGTAAAGTAGTATTGCTAAACATTCATGTACATTAGGGGCATTATGCACCTGAAAGTTGCTTGCGAGCCACCATAATAGAAAAGAAGAAGAAGAAGGATCCAAAAGCTGTCAGTGGAGAACTTGGATTCCTGGCAGCTGTTGCTCATAGGACGGACTACAAATTATTACCTTTCCAAAACCCAAATGGAGTCTGGATTAATGGAAACCAAGAAATTGATCAAAGCCTGCAGCCAACCTCATGTTCAGTTGAGTGAAACTGTGCTAGACAGAAACTACCACATGTTCATAAGCAAAAAGGTACCTGGTACATTATCCATTTTTTTCCCCATAATTGATAGTCAAATCAAAGATCAACGAGTGAGGGTATGTATACATGATGTGTTAATTCCAATGGTAGCCCAGCATGAAAACGTGCTGCGGTAAGTGAAGTATTTATGTAAATGTTTATTTTAAGCAATTTCCAGATTTTGATAAGCTAATGTTTTGTCGTTACTCACCTGTTGTGTACATGCAAAATGCGTCACACACAGCTGTCACTCTTACATCCAATGACACTTTGTGCAGCTCATCATTCTCATTCTTCCTCTGGCTGCAATAGACCTCAACTTTAAGGTTGAGTTCTCTGTTGTTTCCCACAATTAACCTTACAGACTTGACGTGCGACTCGTTGGAGATTTTTCTTGCCTGTTGTCTTTGCCTCAGTGTTAGCTCTGCCATTGTAATACTGTTTGTTGGCAGTTTGCTCTACTTCCGGTTTCCCTCTAGTGCCTCATTTGTAAGGAAAATATGTTACCTTTCAGCATAGAGCAGCAGAGTTCAGTATGTGAACAACTTGCCTACTGCTTTGTCACGTCAACTGAACAGCTATGGAAAGAAGAGTAGGTCAATCTTGTTTCACATTCACCACTTGATAGGGATATTGCTTGCTCAATAACAGCAGGGCTTTGTAGTAAGTGCACTGATAGGAAGTCAGACTTACATAGAAAGTCTATAATGTCAGAATGCTGACTTTGTGGGTTGGATCTCCATGTGCCTGGGATGTCTCTGCTGGATCCAACAATGCTATGACAGTGTAAATTATTATTGGTTTGTTGATCCAAGAAACATGAGAAATAGGGTTGTTGCCTAGAGTTTTGTTGTTTGCATTGTCCAGAAACTGTTTCCTGGCAATGTGAATTTTGTTTGGTCCCCTAATTCGCAATGTTAGCAGACAAATCTTTGCATTATGTAAAATAAATTATTTTAGACAGAAACAAACTAATTTGAATAATAAACTCATATTAATGCACTATTTGACAATTGGGATTAAAATGACTATTTTTGTAAAGTCCCTCAAGACGACGGTTGTTGTGAATTAGCGCTAAACTGAATTGAAATAGTGTTCTCATAAAACATTAGGTTTTGGGGATTCTAGGTCCTAGATGCTAAAAGTTTTTCTTTTTTCCCAAGAACAGATTTGATTTTTCCTAGGCTTCACTTTTTAGAAAATCTAAACTTTTTATACATAATAATAATAATGCTTCTGTACTTCAGGTAAGCATCAGTTGCTCGTGGTCTTGCCAACATAACCCCTTTTAAAATTCATGAACAATCCCTTCATGAAACTCTTCATAAACAAGCTGTGGCAAATGCAAAAATGATCGATTCTGGGTAATATTGACAAGGCGTTGGTAGAGATCTCCATCCTGGTGGACGGCGCTGAGCTTAATTGTAAGCTGCCCCCTACTTCAAAACTCTTCCGAGGGCAAGCAAGTTGTCTGGACTTCATGAGCTGGAATTTCCTTTGACTATGTGAAACTGCATTTATAGCAATGCCAGGTACAGAAAGATGTTGCTGAAAGTGAATACTTTTTACTGGCATATGGAAAAGGCTTCTGTTTTGTTTTTTTTCCCTTTAGGATAGGACAAGAGCAAATAAACGTGGGTTTCAATCTATGTGTTTTGGGCTCATTAGTAGAGCACACAGGATGAGTGATTGGATGTGATTATGTATTGTTTGATTGTAATTAGGATTATTGAAGTGATTATTAGGCCACAGGGATGATTGAGGGGATAAATGTTGGTTGGCTCCAGCTGGAGATGCTGTGCAGCTGGTGGTCATCACATGAGTTTGTAGATTGTGGCCGAGTCCTGGCACAAGTCCACTGAGGTCAACTTCAACTCACTGTAACACATTCCCAGGTTCAAGCAAGTTTCAGATGTAGTAGCAGTGGCAGGATAAGACAAATGTGCAAAAAGATATGTAAAATGATCTTTTTTTGCTAATGTCAAATGTCTCTCTGAAGAAATGGATTAATCTGTGTTGCAGAACAATTCATATTGCTTTAATTTTGTCACATTTAATCCCATTGCACAAATTTGAAGGTATCTTGTTGAGAGTTCTACTTACAGACCAACACAAATTTGAACACAATTGTAAATTGGAAGAAAAGTGATAGCTTTCAAAGATCTAAACCAATATCCAAGCATGAACTTTATGTAAAAAAATATTCCAGACAAATAATAAATTGCACATCACTCCAAACTAGTATGTAGTTCCAATGTCTCACATTGGCCGGAGCGAAACTACAGCTCCAACAGAACGCGACAAGATCCTTGAGGAGAAACCTCGGAGAAATCTGAGGTTGCAAAAGATTGAGACTGGGGTGAAGTTTCACTTTCCATCAGGACAAGCATAAAAATCGAAGCACATTAATGCATTGAAGAGACCCAGTCAAAATTTAGACCTGAATCCTACTGAAAATCTGCAATGAGACTTTAGCAAATGTCTTTAAGCAGGATGTGAAACATTATTTATAATACTGTGAATGTTTTTGCATGGGCAATCCTGTGTTGTTATTTCTTCAGACATGTCTGAGATCAGTTCCCTATATTTCCTTGACTTAACTGGACATTTCTGAGCCTGTCTGCCTTTCTTTTTTTAAAGCTGCATTGAACTTTCATAACGGAAAAGAGGACTTTCTCTTAAATATTGCAGACACAGGCTCACACAGAATGTAATATAACACAGGTCTGCTCGCCAGCCCCGGGCAGAAAATACACAATATACTGTTGGTGGAGCCGCATGTTATCTAGGGTTTGCTGCTAGGTGGAGCCCGAGTATACGGTGAGAGCGGCAGTGCACATCCGAGCTCTCCCCTCACCTTTTCACTGGCGCTCCAAAACCCCCTTTGCTTTTCATACAGATTTACTCCCAGCCAGTGTGCACAATTGGTTTGCCATAGTAGCCGAGAGCGCAGTTTTCCTTGGACCCTAATCACCAGACTTGGAGACTTGAAAGAAAATAAGCCTCTCTTTCCCCCCTTGTGCTCGCGAGAGTCTTCTGGATACTCTTTTTGTTGTTTTTGTCTTGTATTGTGACCGGTGAGGTGCCGCTCTTCCAGGTTTCACGGGACGTGATGTAGCCCCCGTACAGGAGGGTCGATTTGAGGCGGCGCACAGGGATGTAAAAAAGAGAGAAGTGGGGACAGTGTCCGTGGATGCAACGCCAAGGAAAAGAGCTTGTGTGTTTTGTTTTGTTTTTTCTCTTTCTTTTATTCTCCCCACCTCGGATAGTGGAGCCACAACCAGACTAATTCATAGGATACTAAACCGAGCGGCTGGATTTGCTGCGCTGTCTCCTCAACCCCCATCAAAGTCTTCACGCACGCTGCGCAACGCCTGATGAGGACACTTTCTTTCTTTCTTTTTTTTTTTTTTTTTTTAAGCCCCTCGGCGAGAAATTAATGCACGCTTTGAATCAGCGCGTGTGCGCCCTTCATGTTTACCGGTGATCTCCAAACACAGCGCGGTAAGTGTGGCGCTCCTCTGCATTTTGCTGGTGCGCGCATCTACTATTATCCTGCAGATTCAGCTCAGGGCGATAATAATGTCCACGACTGAAAGCCTGCAGCGGCGTTGGAGGCGCTCTGTAATGTTAAACTCGACTATTAATTACTTCCAATTGGCATATCTGTGCGTTTTATGTGTGTGGATACAATCAGAGCAGCGAGCCGCGCGCAGGTTGACTATTGATCATAACTATTCGAGACATTTCAGTTTCCATCTCGGACTAATTCATCCGACCTCTCTTTGAGCGCTTGATTAATATTCAATCAATCAGAATCGCTACTGTTCACTCTTAACACAAATGCTCTAAGAAGTTTGAAAGCTGAATGAACACAAGATAGGTTTTTCCCCCTCTTCTTGCCTTCAGTTGTGTGAGATGCACCTGATTCTGAAAGGCTTTGTGACTTTGTAAAAAAAAAAAAAAAAAAAAGCAGGCCTGAGCAGTGCAGCAGCTTCTGAATTTTTTATTAAAGGGTACGAGTGTGACTTAAGTATAAAAACAGGGCTGCAGTGCCTTTCGGCATGCAGAATCGACACATTTCCACGAAATGCAGGACTCGCCGTCACCGTTGACTTGTTTACATCTGCTGTCTTTTTTTGCAGAAAATATCCGCCGCGGCCAAAGAGGCATGAATACTGCACAACACGCATCATTATTTAATGCACAAACAAACAGAAATGGTTGCAAATGGCTCCATATTTAGCGACATGCTGCTGGAGCGAAGGGGAAACTTCAACTTTGAGAGGCCCCACTGTGCCCTAGCCTTTAAAGTGAAGAGAGGGATGTCTTTCAGTGTCAATAGAAAGACGGGTGAAGATGATCACTTGGAATTAGATCTGATTTTCCCCCTCCCCATTTTTTTTTCAGAACATTAGGGATGCAGTTTTTTGTTGCATCCTTATCTGGCAATTATGACCATGATATCCAGGACTGCAGCACCATCTGTCATATATTGCATATAGCTGGAATTTCCCTCAAGAACATCACACATTCACATAGTCTGCACACACACATAGTCTGCACACACACATGCACATGCAGCTTGCCTCTCCACCAGCAGTGAAAAACCTTGACTTCTTCCCCACCCTCTAGGGGGAAATTCAAGGGGACATTTGATGCTTTCTGACTAAACTGTTAAGCCAACCTGCACTTTGTTTTGTCTCATCCGTTTTGACTCAGCTTTAAGTGCTGCTCCTTCAGGGATATAATCTGGGTTGTATTTAATCTAGCGGCGGCTGAACCCAGCATCTGGTGTGATACCTGATGGGACGATGCTGGGAGGAAATAAAATAATTGCTTCCTTGCCTTTTTTTTTCTTTCGTTAAGGTCAGTTTGCAAAATAAGAGCTGCGCTGTATTGGGCATTCAGAGGGGGGGGGGGGGGGGGGGGGGTGGGGTTTTTTTTTTTTACAAAAAAGAGGAGGGGAAGGGGAAGAAAAATAAAAAAAACAGAAAAAGAGAGGGGGAGGGAAAGAGACAAAAAAAA
>CAEFZY010020569.1:0-27943 GCA_903066815.1 Brachyrhaphis roseni | reverse complement strand
TCTAAATATTATTGAGCCACTTTGGGGTGTTTTGGAGGAGCGAGTCAGGAAACATTTTCCTCCACCAGCATCACGTCGTGACCTGACCACTATCCTGCAAGAAGATTGGCTTAAAATCCCTCTGACCACTGTGCAGGACTTCTACATGTCATTCCCAAGACGAATTGACGCTGTATTGGCCGCAAAAGGAGGCCCTACACCAAAAACCAGGTGTTTCAGTTTCATTGTCCAACCCCTGTATATATTTATGAAAACTCTTTCATGTTCATGACAAGTATTATGTCATGTTTGTCATGTCAGTGTTTAAAGTTTTCCAGAGTCATTGGAGAAACGTTGCGTACCTTTGCGTGGCGATCCCTGAGGCGACACTGTGGGGCTGGAGTGGAGCGACGACACCATGGAAACGGTGTCATCAGACGGCCTCTTGGCGCTCCACTCATCTGACGAGTTCGCTGAAGGTTTCTTCACCACCTGCGGAGAATTTGAGTCTAACAGAAAGAAAAAGTAAGATCATGAAGACAAAAATGAATGGAGTAAGAAACAGCGTTAAAGTTTAGCGGAGGAGAACTCACTGGGGTTTGTGCCCATGTCCTTGGCGGTGCTCTTCTTCCTCAGAGGGTTCAGAGGCACCTGGACCTGCAGGACTTGTGACACCCTGTTCTGAGTTTTCCCTGACGGTAACGTCGCCCTGAGGGACACCGGAGACATGTCCGACTTGTTGGCCCGCCTCTCGCTCAGGTTTTTGCCCACTGAAAACAAAGATAGTTCAAGAGAAATATACATTTACAAACTCAGTCACACACTGCAAACAGTTTCTAGAGCAAAGGTCTTAGTACACTTAAAACAAGACAAAACTTACAATTAACATTTCAGAAAGATATAGGAGCTAATTTTAAATTAGTGATTCATTGATATTGGTGAAAAGGTTCTAGTACCATTGGCAGATTATCTCACTAATAATAAGATATTTTCCCCATGCATGTTATTATTTTCATGTCACTGTCTAGAAACTCTATTTTTAATCCAGAACTTCCTGTTTCTCTGGGGTATTTATATGATGTGACACAAACCAACATTTCTTTATCCACAGTTCAGTCAGTAATTCAGAAATAATTCAGCGACTTGAACTGCGGTAAACAAAAACCCATTTATGTTTATCTGGTTTAGAGATTAATTTTTAGACATTTTTACCAGCTGCATCATTAAATGCAGGTTGTGTTGTCATGTCATTGTTGCAGGACGTGAGGAAACACGCTAGGGGGCAGCGTGAGTGAATATTACAAAACTCAGAAATGGTCAATGAAAATATATTAAATTTTCTGGGAAACACTTGAGTTTTAGGTTCACACTAATTCATCTTGAGATACAAACAACTTTTCTTCTTTAACTTTCAGTTTACTGAGACAAAACGCAAAACTTCAGGCCAGAATTGGAAACAAAAAATAAAAGCAGAAATATATATTTGTTGTGTTTTCCTTTCACATGCATCTCTAAAATAGAGAGTGGACAAAATATGTTTACGAAAAAAATATATATGTGTATATTCTGACAAAAATGTTTGTATAAGGAAAACAAAAAATATATTTTAAAGCACAATGCATATAAAATACATAATTTAAAATCAATTAAAAATAATTACTTTGTTTTTAATAATTTTTTTTTTTTTACAATTATTTGAAAAATATTTTTCCATTAATTAGCAATTAATAATAAATTAATACTTTTTAGCTCATACATTTTTTGTGAATTAAAAATTAATTATTATTAATTATGTCAGTTTTGGTCCTCCATAGTTTATACTAAGAATGTAGAAACGTTTAATTTCAATCAGACTCCTGTTTCACTCACATGTGTTGTAAGACGGCTCACACTGCAGGGACATGATTTGGTGTTTATCCTCATCCGTCTCCACCGTCAGGTTCGACAGATACTGCTTCACCTTCCTGGCCATCTGAGCGTCTTCGTAAAGCTTTTTAGCGTTCAGGAGGGAGCTGCGGCGCACGCGCTTCTTATGGGCTCCACCCTGAACGTCCAGGATGTTGGAGTTGGTGCTGCCTTGACTCAAAGACCTGATGGAGGAGGAAGAGACATTGAAGATGGAGGGAAAGAAAATTAATGGAAAACGATTTAGATTGGAGAGGATTCAGAGGATAAAGAAAGTGAAGAAAAAGAGAGGCAAAAATAATAAAATCACTCTGAGTTTAAACAGAAAAACACTTCAGTAAAATCTGAAAATCTGTTTTGCAGCACAGCAGTTTAAAACGGGACCATGCAACTGGGGAGAGCGGCAGCGCCCCCTTATGCGCCATGCTAACAGTGCAGAACAGCGGGACATTCTGTCCCCTGGAGGCAAAAAGGGTTAGGAAACACAAGATGCAGAATACTCAACATGGAGATGCAAACACAAACCAGAGTCAAATAGTATTTGCAAATGCTTGAAACTGTTTATTTGACTTTCCGTTTTTACCAACAGCTAGCAGACAAACTGGTTTGGTGACTAATTTGCTGAGCTGATGTGGAGATAAGAAACATAAAGATTTTTGGAGTATTTTCCACTTTTTCTTTCAGACTTTAGGACTAGGAGTTTCTATCTAATGAGTTTCATTTTGGGCAAAATCAAAAAACTGCAAATTGTGAATATGATAGAAAATTACTTATTCATAAATAAAGTCTAAAAGGTGTGCCATATATTTGTATTAGACCTAATACTGGACAATAAATCAGTAACAATATCGATCAATATCGTAGATAATACGCTTGATCAAATATTCAATAAGCAACTAGCAACTCACTCACTCTTTGGTTAACTAGCAACAAGGTGACCAAGCAACAGTTACCTAGCAACAGTCTGTTGAGTAACTTGCGCAGCAGCAGTTTTAGGTTTCCCCACCTTTCCTTATAACTGCTTAAAAATAAAAAATGGTGTGTAGAGAAAACTCTGGATAACAGAGGAAAGGTCATGCCACCAGATTGGCATTATTTCAGATATTCAAAACAAAAAACTAACCAATAATTGTTGATATGAGTTTAATTCCAGCAGCACATCTTCTAGGGAACCTCTCTAGAAGTTTTGGACGTCTAGAAACTAAAACTTTTGTAAATTATTATTTTTTTTAGAAATTGCTAAAACTCAGTCAGATTGGATGGAAAACATCAATTTTTAGTTCATTTTAAAACAAGAAGTAAGGAGGATAAGAGAAATTCATAAAAATAAATTTATAAACCATATTTGGAGATTTTATTTTTTTGTCTATCAAATTAAGTTCAAATAAAATACAATTAATTTTATGGCTCTAATATGAAAAAGGTGAACAAGAACTTTGAATAAGCCAGTAAGGTCGAATTTCAGGACAAGATTTTCAGAATAAAATACTAACCTAGTGTCTTAAACAAACGGCACATTAAAGGGTTTGCAATGATGTGAGGAAGACTTTGGTGAATATGACCGCATTAGAATATGCATTCTAACACATTTAAAAAGCACCTTTATAAGCTACTATCTGACTTCAGAGTCTTATGAACATGGCAGATAATTAATGGGTGATCAATGGATTCATGTGGATGAGCACTGCAAATGCAAATGGGGAGGTTAATCACACAGACACACAGAAAAAGGGACACATGCAGAGTTTTATGCAGGGCGGACAAAATTTCAGCCGGTCTAGACTGGAACTGGGTTAAAAACTGGAAACCGGGCCACAACTTACCCTAAACTCTTCCACCTCTTCTTCCTGCAAGCAAGAGGCGTGAAGATTGAAGCGTGACTTAAAGACAAGTTTAACGATTTGGGGAGGAGTGGAGGAGGAGACAAGACTTATGTAGACTTCATGCCACCACAAACAAACAGGAAATGACCGGAGATGGGAGGACACCACATGTGGGACATTCTCCCCTCATCAACCCAAAAAGTGTGTTTTAATATTTGAATTTACAGAATTTATTGACAGGACTTCCTGAACGTGTAATAAGACGGGAGTGTCTGCAGGGGGCAGTCATGCACCGCAGCAGTGACAGACTGTGACAGACGCACAACAAACTGAGTGATACCAGCTACACGCAGCAGCTGTCATCAATTCCACCTCCACTTCCAATCTGCATCACATTCCAGTTAACAACTGCAACCCAAACACGACCAGGGAAGGAAGCGAAGGGAATTGATTGGACGAGACACTGAGCGTGCGCCTGATCCCACAGCTGAGGGATCCAGGTTGGCTGGAGGATGTATGGTAGCCGTGCTTCCCTTTTTGCCAACATTTTTTGTTTTTAGGATTCAGAAGTAAACCTAACCTTCACACTTCAACACTCTGAGGATTTTTCCTCCAATCTGATGGTAAACAGGAGGAAGAGCAGGTTGAAAAGATAAACAAGCTGAAAGCTGCAGGATGCAACTTTTTCGCTATGTTGTGACAATTTATGAGTCTGGAAAAACGGAGCTCCTATTATTTCTCTAAGTGGTAACTAGAAACAACCAATCGGAGCCAGGAGGCGGGTCTTAGCGCCGTCAATCAATCCTCTCCCTCCACCCCTTGCTCTATGCTAGGGGTGCTCTTATTACTGAAAATACATTTATTCAAAAGAAACTGAAAACTAGATGTTCTTTTTATATTATGGCCATTGTAGAAAAAAAAAAAGTAGTAAATTTCTGCCAAAAAACTTCTGAGTAATCAGGGAAGTTTTCTACTACTATTTTTTCTACAAAATACCTAAAAAATTTCTGAATTTGACTTTTTTTGTAAATTTTGAAAAGTTAACAACAGATTGAATAAAAACTGACTCACCTAAATCGCTCTTAAGATCTGAAAACTGGGCCCAACAACAACATTGAAGCAAAATAAAAAGAAGTAACAGTAGGATGATGAATAAATGGTAACTAACCTCTGTCTGAACATGAGGGCGGGGTCCATGTTGGCCGAGGTCATCCGCACCACATGTCTGATCTCCTTCGCGATCATCCTCAGCTTCTCAAAGTTCACAAGGCCGTCAACGTTGGAGTCGTTGCCTGGGAGGAAACAGGTGAACGTACACACACACATACACAGACGCACGCACACAAGCAAACCAATTTAACTTGCAGTGAACTGTCAGCGTTTTATGAAACATTCATATTCTGGGACTCTTGAAATGTAAAAGAAAAGAGAGAATCTCTAGTCATTGTTGCAGGAGATCAAGGTTCCTGTTTTTAACACTTATTTTTTGAAGTCAGTATTTATTTTTGAAACTTTCACAATTAAGGAAACTTTCTGTTTCAGCAGAAAATGCCAGACAGTGAAAGTTTTTCTAACCTGACTTTGACCTGGTAGCTTACAAATATATGATGGGGAAGCAGAAGCAGGTTCATTGTAGCTTAAGTTTGACTTTATGCTGCACAGGTAATGGAGCAAAAATGACTATTAAACCTTGTTTTGTTTATTTAGCTACAACTAACTCTGTACAACTTCCTATTTTAATAGTATAAAAACAAAATAAACCTTATATTTGCACCAATGTGCACAATGGAAACTGTCCTGGCTCTTCTGCACAGTGGGTAGAAAATCCAAAAATTTTACTCACGTGAGCGTACAAACACTTTATAATGAAATTAATCAAATAAATGTAAAATACTATGAAAAGTCAATTTTTTTAAAAAAAGTTTCTCAAGTAAACGTAACTGAGTAAATGTAACTAGTTACTACCAAACTCTGGCTAATACCTACAGCCAATCAGCACCAAGGAAAACAAATGGTGCTCCTGGATTGGCTGCTTTGCAAACTCCAGCCATTGGCAAATTTTACAGTAATGTTGATACAAACTTTTCTGGTTTTTTTCCCCAATCATCACTTTATGTTGGCCTATTACCTAAAATCTGGTTAAAAACAAAATAAAGTTTGTGTTTTTAATGTGAATCTTTAACAGACCTCTGTTTTCAGCTAAATCAGACAGAAACTTCACAAAGTTCTCCTACCTTCATGCAGGAAGGTGAGGTCCTTCTTGATCACAGGAAACAGCGGGATGATGGGCGGCTGCATGCTTTGGCTGCTCAGCACGTTGCGGTACTTGGCCATGTTCCTGGACGGGTCGAAGACGTCCTGCAGGTCCTCAAAGAGCTTCTCATACTTACTGGGCAATTTCTCCCAGGAGCTGCGCAGCCGAGCCACCGGTGCCAAGTTCAGCCCGCTGTGCAGGAGAGAGGGAAGAGGTGGAGGCAGGAAGGAGGAGGAAAATGAGGGAACGGTGCTGACAAAGGTAGTATATGTTCTTCTTTCTCTTACTTTATTCTCTCTGTTATTTTGTACCTTTTGTAAATTCTGTTCATTTTAATGTACGACAAAACACATGAAGCGACTAAAACTTTTCAACGCTTATTTCATCTCGGATGTTTTGCATTTTTCTTAAGTTTAGTAAAGTGAGTCTCTTCTACCAGGCAGTCAGTTCACAATCACAAAAGAAACACACAAGGAAACTGGACTACTGTGATTACCTCAATAAAAAGATTTAAAAAGAAGTTCACTAAGAATCCAAAGCAGAAAATATAATTCTGCTGCAATAATGCAAAACTATCTTCTGGTTTACTCTTCTTCAGAATATGGGTGGGGTTTTTTGTGCTTTCTAAATTTTAAATACTGGTAAATTATTAGAAATTGGTCCAGTTAAACATTTTTGGTTAAATCTGAATTGTGGCATCCTTCCTATAAGAAATGAATTCACAAAAATACATCAGCATGTTCTTTGTGGGGCTTAAAGTGTTCGGATCCATACTTTGTTTTTATGGAAGATAAACCTGAACACCTTGTTTATAAGCAGGAATATAGATTCTGAAAATATTTGCTTGATATCTAATTTCATGTGATAAACATTCCTACAATCCAAATGCATTTTATTCTGTAATATTGGAAAGTGAGGGTGAAACTTTAGGTAAAATCCAGTGTGGTTTATATGTCAGACTGCAGCAGAGTCGGTAGGAGAACGTTGTGTTTCCTGTACTCAGTGGCAGATGTGCCCCTGTCACCAGGCAGGTTAAGCATCAGAGAGCCATATGCATGAAGACATCCTGCTGTGAGCAGCAGTGTAAGGGGACATGGAGGTCAGACTCCTCTGCTCCCGTGTTTCTCACCGCCGTGAACAAAGGATCGTTACGCTCAGCTGCTGCAAGCTCAGATTGTTACTAATACAGTTTAACACCTAAAAGATATATCTGAGTCATAATCCTGATTCTCCGCACACATTATTAAAACATTCAGTAATCAGAAAGTTAGGTAAATTAGATGTTTTGATATAACCTTTAGTAGTGTTTTTTTAACACTACTCCAGAACAAACACTCCAGAACATCGACTAAAAAAAGCTGTTCTGGAGTTTTAAAGTGATTTTGTGGCTTATTTCCAGTGTTTGTGAAGCTTTGATCTGATTCAGATTTCTATGTCAGTGTTCACAATATTTATTTCCAGCCTTGACTTTGTGGTGTTTTATTGTAGAATAATAGGTGATGTCACACTGTGTGTGAGGGTGGAGATTATTGTATCTTCCATTAGCAATTATCAAGTTTATCTGGCTAAGCTGGTTATTTTTTTACAATTATTTCAGCCTTCCTGTTATCTACTGAAGTCAGTTTTGGGTCAATTAGTTTCCACCATAGGAAAAAATGATGTCCTATGTGAGACGGCTTGTTTTCATACCCAGAAAAGTTAGGGATGAAACAACCAAAGCAGCCAAGTTTACCGTTGATCAGCTTCTTTCACTGTTTTGCTTCCTTTGACTTGCTTTTTAAACACTAAAAATATCTAACTTTGAGTCTTCTTCCCACTCTAACAACTTCCACACTGAAGAGTGTTGTGGTCCGTAGCATGTGGACCAGATGTTTCCCAGTTAAAACAACAATATATCCAACCAGCAGGTCTCATTAGGCCTAACTGTTGTGGCTGGTAGTGGACAGGCTGAACTCACCTGATGATGGCGAACATAGAGTTGAAGTTCTTGCACTCTCTGCAGTGCAGAGCGATCTTGATGAAGTGCTTGATGGTCTTCATCCTCTTCAGGGTGTTTGGCTCTTTCAGGATCTCAGTAGCCACCCAGAAGGTCTCCTGGTTTATCACCTCCTCAAACTGTTTCAGGTTTTTACACCCAGCAGACGAGTCCAGCTTGAACAAGTCCTCCACATACCTAGCAACAGGAACAAGGAGACAAAACAATGTGTGTGATCCAACCATTTCTACATTTTGCCATATATTTGGTACTTTAGACTTCTTTATTTTTTGGCAGTCACATAGGGTATTATAGGTATTTAAATCACAAACTGCCTACTCTGTGGACTCGATGTTTCTGAAGAGTTCAAAGTCTCTCATTGACAGCTGGGCGGCGACCTCCATGGTGCTGAGCTGCAGCAGGGAGATCTGACTCTCCCTGAGGAGATCCTGAGCGTCGTCATCTGAACACAACGTCTCCGTCTCCATGTTGTTCTTCAGGTAGTATCTGTAGGGAAACACCAATGAGACAGTGAGGTAGGATTATTTATCTTAAAAATACTCTCCAAATCCATCTTTCTTTGCCCTTTTTCAAGCTGCATAACCTTTAATTGTTTGAGTCTTTTCAGGGACTTAAAGTACATTGAAGAATATTTTCTCAATGAATTTTAACATCATACATTAACAAAAATATCATAAAAATTCCTTACAAATATTTCTAAATTAGCATCCCAAAATATGTGGTTTTGATTGCAAAAAAACACAAAAACAATCATAAAATCCAGGAGGAACTGCTGTTTATTAATATTTTAACAGTTAAATGGGTTTTATCAATACATTCTGGCACAACCGGCCCTTTAAGAGGATTCAGATTTTTGATCAAATGAAACTGAGTTTGACTCTCCTGATCTACAGCCTTCACCAGGAGGACATCTCTTCCATCTAGATGCTGCTGTGTTTATAAATCTAAACCTTCGTACTTTCCCTCTAATGGAGCCGTAATGCAGGCATCCTGGAACGCAGACCCTCTGAGGATTCAAGGCCTGGAGTGGGCTCTCTCCAGCAGTAAAGTGTTGGCACAGACTTGAGACTAAATTGCACGATAATGCTGACAGAGAAGCTGGAAAGCAGAGCAACAGGTTGTGTTGTGACTGAGCTAAATTCGCTCATAAAACACAAGATGTGAAACAAGGTCAACAGAAGAAGAGCAGAGCAACATTTAGCTTGGTGGCGACGAGATACAGTGTTTGAAAAGCCTTAAAACATCAGATTTACTGCAGCAGCGTTTTCTTACAAACAGGGAAGTAAGCCCACAGCATCACTGACACTCTACTGTACTTTTCAGAGAGCATAAAGTGTTTATCTACGTATTCATCTTGAAAAGTATGTTGCTCCATCTTAGTTTTAACTTGCTGAATCTCAGTAGCGATTAACATATTTCCATTATTTGACCTTTTGATGGCAGGTGACGGTTGCCATGGAGATTTATAAACCCAGCATGCCACTTCTTGATGCCGTTTTCTATCAGTTTTTCACTTCCCTTAGTGGTAATTGGTCTAATATGGCTTCTCACCAACTAGGTAACTTGTTAATTATTAATAAAAAGTTCCTCAAAATCTTGATAAACTGAAAAAAATAAAATAAAATTTAACAGTAAGAAAAAGTAGTTGGATTATTTCAAATATTTTCAATGTAAGATTATGGTATTGATGTGAATTTGCTGATTTAACGCTCTGTAACTGATAAGTAGAGGAGATATTTGGACAAGTATAGAAAAAGAAAGGCTGGATCAATGAAGAAAAAACAAAGAAGAGAGCAGGGTTTGATAAGAAAGGACGAGGACAGCAGACGAGACTAAATTAAAGATAAACAGAATCAGCGTAATCTTTGAGAACTACCCAGTGGAAACACTCAATGTGTGTGTGTGTGGGGGGGTGTGGGGGGGTGTGTGTGTGTGTGTGTGCATAGCATCCTCTCACTCCATGTCTATGTAGGTTGACAGGGTGAAGAAGGCCTGCTATTGGCTCAGCCTGCCACTCCCTGAGCTGCTGTCAATCACCAGCAGCAGAGCGCTGAGGTCTGGAGGACGACGAATACAAAGACTTAGAGACACAGAGCTCCCAAACGTTCCTGCTAAACGGGAACTTCTTCTGCTGGTGGCTGTGAACGCACACACTGCTGACGCTACAAAACGCACCAACAAACACCAGCAAAGCCTCGGTATTAACCTGAAATGCTCCCCATTCTTCATATGCAAAACTGAAGCGCTCTCAAAAACACATAATGTGTATTTTTTTATTTGTGTACAGCTTTAGATATGCTCAGTTGTGCAAAAGACGTGTCTTAATTGTATTAGGAATGTTTGTATGAGGCTGTATGAATAATTCCATACATGCCATGCTGCCTGCAGAGGCCTCCGCCCTGACAGAGGATGAAAAATTCATGCTAGCCTTGTTGGGAGGGGACCGACGAGGGACCCTCACGACAGGAGGGGGGGAGGAGAGACGGGGAAAACTGTGAAAAAGTAATGGAGGAGGCAGCATCTGCTGCTCCACTTCAATGTTTCTGCTGGGTTTCAGATGGAAAGGACGCAAGAAGAAGAAGAAATCTGACTTTCAGTGAGATGAAAAAGGTCTGACTTCCTGAAAAACCGGAGAAATTTGTGATTATGAAAATAGAAAAGGTTTTATTTTAATATTATGGATGTAAAGTTATTAAAAATGTGTTTTTTTATTCTTCACATTCATGTTGTTTATTGGTATTTTAACTTCTGTTACGCTGCTCTTGACAGTTGGTGGTTACCATAGCAACCAGTAACTAGCTCCTCCCCCTTTTTCCTGTTGCCATTGGTAACTGTGCATCAGGTCTGTGGTTTCTTTATAAGTATTATATTTTAACATATTTAAACATACATGGTGTTTCATGAGTAAAGTTTTATATATTTTGTTAATATGTTATTAATGTTTTATTAATTTTACTTACGTTTCATTTTATAACAGTCGCTAACTGCTCATTGGGAGACAATGTTTTGTAGTTTGTTTAGGGTTATTTATTGAATTTTATTTCCTCTTTTGTTAGAATAAATACAGTGAACATAAGTGTGTCTGTTGTGAAACCAACCTGAGAGTTACATTTGTTTTATTTCTTACAGATTGTATTTCAGTTCAACTGATGGAGTCCTGAGTAGTTTGTATTCATGTTGTGCAGCCAAAAAACTGTTAAGTGAATTAAATAAATCACCCGGTGTCCTCAGGAAGAGGATTGAGAGCCTCTCCTCAGGAAGGATTTAATCTGTACCATGTAGAGGGACATGATCTGCTTCCTAACACAGCTAATCTCATGCAGACTGTGTGAAGTCTGGAGCCAGAGTGTGAAAAATACAGATGATACTTTGGTCAAGTCAAGACCTCTAAATGTAAGATTACACAGAGCTGTTTAAACTCCTGCTATTTCAGCCAATCTAGAAATAATCTGAAATAACGTGCTTAAATCATTCCTATGTAAAAAAAAAAAAAAATAATAAAAAATATATATTTTTACAAAAATTTTATACTGCAACTTCACTTGTGTATTTCTGGCTTATGAAGAAGCACAAATGCTCCAAAGTCCAACAGAACCATGCTAGCTTTGGGAAACAAACCCCAACAGCAGCATAAAATGACTGTTTGCTCACCTGCCGTTCAGCTGAATCCGATCGGCCAGTTTGGAGAGCTGGTCGGGAAGCCGGCGCTGCTTGATGACCCCCTCTGGGCTGACGGACACCTCGCACAGGGAGTAGGTTTCCGGCGCCACCAGGAGGCCGAACTCGTTGACAGTGTGGGTGACGACGTCCTTGGCTGTTGTGTCCTTGCTGATGATGATGTAGCAGCTCTGCTGGTCTGCCTTAAACACACGAATAACCTGGTCTGGGATGTCTGCAGAGACGGAAGAAAGGAGCAATTAACATGAAAATTAATGAGTGAAGCTCCAACAATTATTTGCAAACCCTCAAAGTTGTGTTATATATGTAGATTTAACTTGAAAATTGTCTCAAACAACAATATTATCGTTTATTGCAATAACTTCTGGGACAATTTATTGTCCAGTAAAATTTGTTATTGTGACAGTCATAGTTAAAACTGCAGCAAAACATAAAAGTCAGATTCAAGAGCTCTTAATTTGAAATAAAGATTCCTTACCTTTTGGTAAAAAATGGAATAAAACAGTAATACTGTTAATCAAAACCTATAAAGCTTAACTGTTAGCAATTATCAGCATAGCTACCAAATACTTACACAGCAGTGTGTTTTAAATAATAGAAATGTTTTGTATTATTGAGGATGCTAAGGTTCATTACTTAGAGACAGATATAGAGCTAGATACAGACATGGCTGCAGAGTCTGAGTGTTTAGATGACAAAACCTTTATTACCATCATTACAGTAGCAGCAGCAGCACAAGAGTACAAACAAGCTGCCGAAGGCAAAACCAATAACAATACAGTTGGAGTAAAAGCAGATAATCAATCATCCTGCTTGTTTAGGGAGCTGTAAAATTGATCTTTCAGTTTCTCCTATTTATTTTCCAAGAACAGATAAAGATGCTGTTTATCTTTTATTTTAGGCTTCCTTTTATTTAACTTGTTTATGCAACATTGAAGATTATTTTGACACTCAAATCAGAATATTGAGTATCATGATAACAAATTGTCCCAGAACTTATTGTGATAAATGATAATATTGTTGTTTTCATACCATTTTCAAGTAATAAAATGGTAACAATAAAGAAAGAACACATTCTCAGAGATCCATAACCTTTAATGAATACTTAACACTGGAACTGGAAGACATTTTAATTGAAAAACAGAAAAAACTAATAAAATGAATGTAAACAAAACTGTGCTTAAAAAAGGGCTAGTTGAGACCAAAACACCAATCTGAAGATTTTTATCATCCAGTTTTTGGTATTAAGAGAGAACAGCGAAAAGCAATAAATCATGCAAAGGGAAATTATTGAGTTTGTTTTGATTTAATGTCCAGCTACACAAATGTTATAACACTGAAATGTTGTAGCAATCAACCAATATAAAAATGTACTTAATTCCATGCTAAGCTAAGCAGGTGCTCTGTCTACACTGATGAAAATTCACTCAACCTCAGCAGAGGGTTGAGCTCACTTTCTGACTGATTCATCCATTGATTATTTGAGCAGCAGCTGAATATTTTATCGGTTGTGTATAAAAGAAAACCTTAAACAAGGTGGAGACGTCATGTTGATGCTCTGATGAAGCTGCACAGCTAACACTGAACACTAAAAAAGAGGATGCATCACAAAACAAACTGCATAAACGAGTCAGGACGTAATATTTCAATATATAAAATATGTTTTTTGATACATCAACATAGGCCATAGGTTAGCTTGCGTGAAAACAGCTTGAATTATCTTTTCTCTGACTTCAAATGTTTATAATTGTAATTTATTTCAAGGAATGGCTCAATTATGTTTTCTTTGTGCAGCTGAATAATTCAGAAGCAACTAATCAGCTTTAACCTCCAGTTCACTTTCATGGGTTGTTCAGGGGAAATAGGACATATTGATATTTTGACACTGGCCCTTTTTCTTGCAGATAAATGGCCACTTTGCAGACCATAAGCTCATTAATATCAATAACATAACATTTACTGTTTGTGACAGACGAATGGCACTGAGTATTTTGCAGCAGTTGGAAATAACTGTAAGCTGCATGTGCTCACAGCTAGCAGAGTGCAGGTTGTGTGGAAGCTCAATGCTTTGTCTCATTAGCTGTGATGACTTGTGATTAAAGTGTGAAAAGCTCTCAGATAAAAATCCGCCTATTATATCGTGTGAAAAGGAGGAGGGATAATTACATTTAATCCACTGCTGCACACTTGACCTGAATGCAGGAGGACAGTTGTTGCTCTCACATCCAGTTAATAAACATATCTACTGGCGTATCAGTTAAGTTCAACAACAGAGACTTTTGGAAATGGATTTGTTATGGTGGTTAATGGGAATAATCTTACAGGATCACCTGGCATCTTCATTCGTTGCCATTTTTTCCACTTTTAGAGCAACAAATAATTTCTATTTGCATAAATTATTGTTTTTCTCTTTTCTCTCTTTTTATAGTTTTTACAGTTATTTCATGTTAAAGAAGTTAAATATTGTAAGTATTTTTTATTTATTTAATTAGCTCTACATATTGATTTTAATCATTTATCTGAACTGTTCTGTTTGTGATTTTCTTTAATAGTTGTGTTTAGGATGATTATTTGTTGGAGTATCTACTTTCTACGTGTTGATTCAGGGATTCTGTCTCGGATTCACCCCACAGCATTATGCTACCACCGCCATGTTTTACTGCTGGTGCTGTGATCTCGTCACATTTAAACTTAACTTCTGAAGTTAAGTTAATAACTAAAAAAAACAACTTTTCACCAGAATTGTTTTTGCATTTCAACATTGATAATTCCAAATTTTATTTAGATCTGAATTGATGGGTAGCTGGTGCTTCTTTCTTGGTCAGTCTACTGTAACGTAAAACTTGTGTCTTTGTAGACAAAGACACAGATATTCCAGCAGTATCCAGCTAATTTCAGGCTCGATAGTTTCTGGATTATTTGTTAAAATAATAAAAACAATTCCCTAATCTTGTACAAAAATAGTTAATTCAACAAGATAATGATCCATATCAGACCTTTCAAAAAGCTCTACCAGCCAATTCTGTTGAGAAAAATGGTCAAACCATTAAACTAACCATTAAAATGATAGAAACCACGTTGTCATGGTGATATCTCTGTTAGAGTTGAGAGTGTACAATATTTTCAATGTCTGACTTATTGATGCACTTTTATTGAACTGCACAAAACATAAAAACGCAAGTCAATATACTTTACAACCTGAAAGACCTAGAAATTATAGAAAGTCAGAAGTGTTGAGCGATGAGGGAGATTTGGGCAAATAGGAGCTGTAAAGGTATTTAGATACTTACAGTACAATCCAAGAGCTAGGCAAGCAGTAGGGAGAAAGAGAAACCACAGTAAGAACAAATGAAAGCAACAAAATGAGGGAAAGACCCACAGAGCTGCTGCTCCGGTGTTAATCTGATAAGAAACCAGAGATGACTCAACATGTCGACACTAGAGCGTCTGTTTAAAATCACAAAACAACACAGGAAGAAAGAAACAGAGAAAGAGGAACACAGAGAAATGGGGATCTGAGAAAATAGCTCCACACAGAGTTACACGTTTGAGACGACACAAAAAAAACAGGCGAGACATCAACGCCTGATGGCAAGAAAACGGATTTAGTCACCCTGCAAAGCAAGAGAGCTTTGAGATTCATGCTCTACTTCGCAAATACTGACAGACTATGATGTCTGAAGCAAAGATTTATGAGCTAAATGAGGAGTCACAAGTTGGAGGATGTATGACTGCAACTCAGAGCTTTCAGTTATGAATACTAATTGTTCTTAATCAGACCCCATTAACTCTCATCATGTCTCAAAATAATATTCAAAGGGTTCCTGTAAGCTTCAGTATGCTATATTAAAGATGTTAGGATCTGCGTATGTGTTTATTGATATAAATGTAAAACATACACAAGTATGTAAAAAACAAGAGCCTCAGTTATTTGATAACTGACATTCAAATTGATAGTTAAAAAGAATAAGCAGTGAATGAATGAGCATGCCCATTTAAAATGTGGAAAATCTGGACATTAAGACCATAAAATTGCATTATTTCAGATGTAACCCTTTTTAACATTCAATTCTACTGATCAGGGTTTTTTTAGTTCCATTTTTGGTTTATATTTATTTATTTGGGGAAAATGCAAAGGATTTCCTCATTTGGTTTAAAAAAAAATGCTGCAGGTGCATAAAATAAGTATAAACTGCAGCAAAAACAAAGTTGAGTAAAAACAATCAAAGTGATACAAAAGGAGGAAATTACAAAAAAAAAGATTTACAATAAGGCAAAGTAAACGGAACAAAAAGGCAAAACTTTAATGTTTTTATGCTAATGTGATGAATGCAGGGATGCTGAAGTCTGCAGTACATATTGGGGAAAAAAAGAAGTTTTTCAGTTTACGATTAAACCTTAGTAAAAGGAAGGAGAGCAACAGAGATATACAACATCTACAAGTCTGTCAGAGCAGATATACGGCTTGTGGAATAAATTAAGATCATGGTCACTAACAATTTATGTCGCCTTTCTCTTTCTCAGTCTGCTCTCTGACATTCTGTCTGGATCCACATAAATTACAGAACAATGAATCCTGTTAGTTTATATAATTATAGAGTCGGGAACCTTTGTGACAGGAGCAGATTAAAGTCGGCCTCTAATGACCCTGGAGGTTAATCCTCGTCTATGAGAAACAGAAACAGTTTGGAAAAACCCCAGTGATTCTTTCCTCCATTAGCCTCTCTGTTCTGGCTATTTTGATGGTAAACATGAAACTTGTCAGTTCCTGTATTCTCAGAAAGGAAACAAAGAACAAACGTGTGAAGACACTGAGTTGTGTTGTTTAAATATCTCATCAGATGTTTTATGCTGTTTCTGTACGAGAAAGTTAACTTTTTGAAGCACCGTAGGCAATAAATTAATAATTACATATATTGTGACACACTTGATCAATATAAACAGGCAATACGTTCAATAGAATATTGAACTTTGATCCAGAACCGCACAGCATTCTGGGGAATGTAGGCAGAGGAAAGACTTTAGCTGCCCAACCCAAGCCAAGCTAGGCTACTGGAATCAACTAACTCACCCACTCTTTGGTTACCTAGCAACAACCTGCCACTTTAAGCCCCGCCCCCGACTTTGGTTACCTAGCAACAAACTGCTTAGTAACATGAGCCGCAGCTTAATGAGCATTTTCTTCCTACTCAGACATTTTTGGATTTTTTTATTTATATTTCCTCTTTTCAACACATCTTCAAAAGCATGTCACTAAATATAACACAAATCTGCCGAAGTTGCTCCTTTTTATGTTAGTTTCAAAGTTTCTTTTAGTTTTATTATTAATAAGATTCCAGAGGAAAAGTTCTGAGAGAAGCAGTCAGATTTAGGTCTCAGTCGCTTCTCTTTTACATTTCACAGAAATTATCTCGACTTTCTCCTGATGCTCATTTAGCGAGAGCAGAGAAACTAAAACCTTCCTGCAGCTTATAAACTAAAAAGTGAACATGCTGCAAACAGTATTAAAATCTGACACGAATCAAAAGATTATCACAATATTTCCTTGTCATTTTGTCCTGATTCACTTTCTTAAACATGCCAGTTAAATGTATGCATACAATCACTGCACAATAAAGAGACCTTTCAGTACATTTAATGTAATTTTTAACTATCTGGGGTCACAAAAAGCCAAATCATATTCATGTAGGTCAGTTATTGGTTTCCCTCAAACTGGATGTACACAAACTTGTTGATTCAGTGAAATGTTGTTTTATTTCTCCTGAAAGAGATTAAGTGACCACAATCTAATGCATTTAATGTTTTTAGAATGTGTTAAAAAATATGCATATATTTTTGCTTTTTTAACAAAGCTACACCAGATTTGTTGAAGAAGAAAAGTGAAAATAACTGTCCATGCTGAACTCCAAGGTAAATGTATGTAATTTGTGATAACATGACCAACACGCCTTCGCAGTTTGAACCCAACTGACCTCTATTGAAGAAAACCCAGGATAGAAAAACAGAGAAAAACGACGAGCGCAAAGGTTTCAGGGATAATATCTTTTGACTGGTGAGACAAAACTGTCTGCTTAGCAACAGGATCACAACCTAAAAAGAAAGAAAGACTGAAAGAACACCATCAATAATGAGCAAAGATCTTCATCCTGTAGAGCCTCCACAGAAAGTGGAGCACAAAATATTGATGCTAACATGGTACAATAACAACGACAACATAATGTATCAAGACAATTTCTCATATTTAGTGTAAACTATTTTCTTACCCAGTAGTTTGAGTTGTTTTAATTTCACAAAATATTCCATATTTTCTCACCACAAAAACTTCTTGAGGTTCTGATATTACAACCTTTAAATTTACACTTCACTTTGATTATAAACTCTTTCTTCTTTGGGAAACAAGTTTTTGAATATTTCCTGGTAAATGTTCATTTTGTGTTTTATAAAAGGCGCACAGTGTTACTAAATTATCCAAATCAGTAAATAAAAGTACATAAAAGTTGAAATTTATTGTAACATGGGAAATGGCTTGTTAAAGTGAAATAATCTGCCAATGGAACTAGAACTGGGTTGCTAGGTAACGAGGCTGGGCTAGGCTGGGGTTGCTAGGTAACGAGGCTGGGCTAGGCTGGGGTTGCTAGGTATCGGCACAGTTCTCTTTATGAAATAATCTGCCAACAGAACTGGAACTTTTTTGTTAATATTAAGGAATTATTTACTTAAAAAAGGCTCCTATTTTCTTGCTGAAAAGTTACTTATAAGTTAGTTTGTCTTCTTTCAAGTGTGCTAAAATATTTGCTTTAAAAATTAGACCATTACTTGGTAAGACTTTGTGTTTTTGCAGTGCATCAGAATGTAACGTTTGTTACTGGTGTCTTTTCTGACTTTGTATTGTTGTGTTTTGTGATGTGAAGCGGTTTTACTGCCTGTTCCTCACCGGCCGGGTTGGAGAAGTCGAGTACGCTGGTCGCCGGCTGCAGCAGGTCAGGGCTGCTTGACGACAGGTTTCCAGGAATGGGCATGATGGCGACGCTGTGACGACACTGTTTGGTGCCCACGATGCTGTCATCCTGACTCTGACCCAGGCCGCCATCACTGCGCAGAGAAATCAGAGAAGGCGCGGTGGGATTAGAGGGATGAAATAACAGCGGAGGTGATAAAATTACTCTTTGTTATGAATTTAGAGGAAAGGGGAAAAAGTAGCTGCTTCGCCCTGAGAGAATATTAACATATGATTCAATCAAAATGTCCAACGGGACACAATGTCAAGAACACTTACAGAAATCATCTTTCTGAGATTAATACATAACGAAATGGCAACTGAGCAGAAGCATTCATGGGTAGAAAACACGGACTCACAAGACAACAACAAAAAACTAACTTATTTTAATTTATTTTTTTTATGCTTTAAGTAAATTTCTGTATATTCACTCCAAATACATCATGGATAAACCAGTAAAATAATTTAGTGAGAAGTTAAAGGCAGTCCACACACAGATTAGGTTTTAAATTATAAATCTGTTAAGATAAAATTTGACTGTGGCTTCATTAATTTACTCATGGTCCTTTAAGAAAGGGGTTGAAAAAACAACACCGAAACACTGTTACTGTGAATGCATCATATCAGTGATCATATTTATTTATTGGACAATAAAAGAGGAGAAAATCTTACTGATTATTAGCAATCCCAAGATTTTTTTGCTTTTTTAAGCCTATTTTTAGGCTTAAAGAAGTTGTTTTAATTTGGCACAAATAAAGGTTTAAATAAAGTCCTGGATTTATTTTTTATCATTAATATTCCTAAACACTCAGCATGTCTGAATAGCTGGACTAAGGAAGTATGACAGAGGTCAAACATTTCTTAATGTTTGAATTGATGTATCACTTGTTTTGTTTAAACGTAGAGTTACACTAGAGTTACACTAAAAGATGAGCGTGCTAACACGGAGAAGATTACAAAAAAAGCAAAAATGTTTATTGCGAAAGGCTAAATGAGATAAATTTTAGAGTTTATCAGATTATTTAAAGTATAGGATGGCAAATAGTGTCTGGAAATGCAAACATATTCTATTTTTAATATTGATCCAGATCTGGAAATTATTTAACTTTCATATTCAAATAAATGTCTCCAGTTTATAGAAAACAACATACAAATATAGTCCAGACATGTTTGTAGTGCAGATGAAGGTGTGTTGATGAGTTTGTGTCTTAGTTTGGCAGCTTGTTGAGCACATTGACACACATTTGGAGGATGGGGAATTACACAACAAGAGCTCTTCTTACCCAAACAGGCCCCTGAAGCAGCAGAGACAGACAGATAGGAGAGAGACAACATTTAAAACGCATGAAAGGCAGGAAATTATTTCTAAAAGAACAAGAAACGGAGCTCTGCGGAGGAGATGCAGCAACGGGTCAAAGCTTCCTCCTTTATGCTCACACCGAACAGCAGAAACAACAAATTACTTTTACCAAACTATGAAAGAAAAGTAACAACATGTTTGCTGTAATAAAAGCAGAAAAATGTCATAAAGTCACAAACCTATTAAGATTACAGTTTTCTTTGGCTGGTTTTTATTACAGAGTGTCGACTCGATAACCCATCAACAGAAGAGCAAATCATCATTATTCTCTGAAATAATTACAGCAGGAAATAAATTGCTTCACAATCAGAATAGGTTAATTAAGAGACATGTTGAATTATTATCTTAATGGTCACATTACTTCATAAACTGATGTTGGGTTCAAACCTTAACAGTCAGACTTAAATCACTGAAGAGATTTTAACCCAGAATTAACTGAGCTGTAAATCTGACAGTAATGGAAATATATCAACAACTTTTCACATAAATTAGAGATTTTTTTTCACACTGAAAATCAGATTTTTTTTATTTTATTATTTATTTATTAATGTTATTAATTTAATTATTTTACTATTAATTTTATTTGTTTTGTTTTATTTCAAAGAAATTAAAATATTGCAGTAACCAAATAAAGCTGTGGCATTGGAAGGTTTTTCATTATAATAGAGGGTTTGATGTTTTTCCATTTTATTGAGAATTTTAAAGTGGTTTGCTGAATTTGATTTGATAAATTATTAAAAAATGTAACTCTGCAATGTAAATCTTTCCACAAACTTAAACAGAAATAACTTTGAGGTAACATTTACTCGTAAATCTGAAATTAAAAAACAAAAAATAAGTACTTAACAGATTCAACTACCGCCACAAAAATAAAACTTTAACAACTCATAATACCTTAAAAAGTGGAATATTTTTGCTTTTAATTTAAACTTCAAGTATTTTTCTGAAAGCAGACATGTTATTTTTAATTTCTCTCCATTTAAAATGTTTTTTATTTAATGTATTGTTTGGATTTACACCCAGACATGAGCGCTATCAAGTTTCCTCCTCATGAAAGGAATTGGTGAATCCTTACTGGCCCCAATAACCTGCTTTACTCCTATTATCTTGTCCTGTCCCTTTAATCAGACATCTAGTCCCTGATGTGGCTTCAGTTGGAACAAAGGAGATGAAAATCCCAGTTCAGCTGATAAATAGGTGGCAGTGAGAACCTTTGAAAGCTGAGCTTGGATCAAACAGTCATCCGATGTTTGGTGTGAGACAGAGAACGTCGAGGTTTGATGCAAATGATTTACTTCAGAGCATTCAATCAGCAGTAGGAAGGAGACAGGAGTGTGTGTGGGGTGTGTGTGTGTTGTGTTGAGTGAGTTAGCTGCGTAATTAACAGTGTGAGAACAGGATCTGCTGTCTCTCTGCAGAGCTGCCGCAGCCTGCAGTTAAACGAGGCATGGAGAGAAAATGAAATGATGAAATCAAATCAAATCAGGATCGCCACGTTACGGGTGGAAAATCGAATACAGGCTCCATCTGCACAATTGGTCCAGTGGCAAGGCGGCTCGTTATGGCTGATGCTAACGATTACTGGATGATTATATACTGACAACACTTTGCTGTTGTTTCACTTAAAACTGTCTGTAAAACACCAACTGCTTTAAAACTTATTCTGAATAGAATAGAAGCAGCATTCAGCTTCTATGCATCACAATTCTGGAACAAACTTCTGGAAAATTGTAAAACAGCCGAAACACCTTTAAATTCAGACTAAAAACTCATCTGGTTAGAAATGATTTCGAAACACAATAAATAAAACACTAACCAACATCTTGATGTGTAATGATGTGAAATCTTTCAATTGTTTTTTTTTCTTTTACTTATACCAGCAGGAAAAACATAAAAAAGTAAAAACTTTGACTTTTGATCATGTTGTCAGAGGATAAAGTTTACTATTTAGCAATGCTAACAAAAATCTTACCACCTTAAGTCATGTTTTTTGAGAAAATTGGTTTTTAGCACTAAATTCTTTATGCTTCTAATCTGGATTAGAGAAAACATTTTTTCTATTTCCCACTGATTCCACCCAGTGTTACCTGAACGGTTTGGGCGGTAGTATACTGAAGCGCGTTTTCTCCAGCATCTTCCTGATCTTGTTGCGTCCCCCCGACACGGTGTTGGCTTTCATCTTCCGGGTGCTTTTGCTGTCCGTGGGGAACTCGATGTCTCCGGAAAAGTCGGCGATGGAGAAACGGTTGCCTTTTTTCTCCTGGATCTTAGGAATGTGAGGGCCACCGTTTTTCTTTTCGTGCGTGATCCTGCTCAGCAGCTCTTTGAACACTGGAGAGACGGAGCAAAACGAAGAGTAGATATTGGTTCCAGTGCTTTTGAACTTCTTAATCTTTTTATTTTATTTCATTACAACCAGAAAACTATCAGCTTTATACATCTGGAGCAGGGATATCAATTATCTCATTTATATTTTGGGCCATATCGAGATTATCAAATGTCCTTAAAGGGCCGGTTGTGGTAAAATGTATTCATAAAATTCATCAACAAACCGTTAAAATTTGAATAAACAGTACTTCTTAATACTGAACATAATTTTACAGTGATTTAATTTGGCAGAATACGGAAAACTACGGAAGAAGATTACTGCCACTAAAAAAGAAAATAATTCTGGTTTTAATCTTTACAGTTTTTCTCAAATTCAGACTTTTTTCTCAGAATTCTGAATTTCCCCCAGATTTCTTATTTTTTCAGAATTTAAAATTTTTAAAAATCTGATTTCTTATTTTCCTCAGAATATCCTGACTTTTGTTCCCTGGAATTCCCATTTCTGATCTTAGAAAATTAAAGTCAGAATAATTCAGGCAAATTCTGATATAAAAGTAAAAATTCTAAGAAAGTTCAGAATTTTTTTTTTCAGTGATCCTAATTCTCTTCCATTGATAACTGATTTCACCTGATTGATTAAATATTATTTAAGCATACAATGTTTATTATCAATGTTTTATTCACGTCTCCCTTTGGGCCACAGTTGGAAACCATCAAGCTAAACCATTTAAGTAATATTTAAAAAAAACCATTTTGTACTATTTTTAGCTTGTGGTAAAGTAAGAATGCAGCTTTACTCACCAAAGATGTTGGTTTTAACAGTGAGGGAAAGGTGTGTGTTATTTCGCAGGATGTCCACTGCTTTGGACAAGGCGATGTTCTCAAAGTTCTGACCATTAACCTCCATGATCTGCAACAAAACAGATTAAAAATAGATTTTATTATGTAAATGTAACATCCTCACATTTTATAACTTTTTCTTATATTTTCTTGGTGGAAATGATTTGGCTCATCTGCTGTGTAATCTGCTTCCATAAAGGGTCATAGGTCAACTATGAGAACTAGAAGTCACTCTGACGCTATCTACTCTTTGTTCCTGATATGTTGTCAGCAGCGTTTCCAAGGTCAAAGGTCAGTCAAAAGTAACTCATTCAGAAAGTTATGACTCTGCTACTTTGTCATGACTAAAGAAGTTATGACACCCCTAATAGTTACAGAAACTGGTGTAATTATGAATAATCCAGATAAAGAGTCATCTGTACATCTACACCCTCTTCTGTTCTGAGATGGTTCAATGTAAAACTTGTAGGAATTTGATCCTCTAACAGTAAAAGCTGCATATTTAAATGTTTATTTCATTGCGCCACCTCACCTGATCCCCCCGCTTGAGTCCGGTCTCTGCCGCTTTGCTTCCTTCTTCCACCGACTCCACAAAGACGCCGAATCCTCTCTCACTGCCTCCTTGCACGCTGAAATGCAGCTGTGACTCCCTGGAAGCTTTCTGCAGTGTGATCTGTCTCCACTTCGCCTTGGCTGCGCATGCAATGTTCAGCAACCTCAGATGACCCTTCATTTTCTGCCACAGAGAAAGAGAGAAAACAGAATTATAATCTGGAAAGCCAAAGAGGAGGACAACTTTAGGTCATTGTTCTTATTTGCTCTTACTGATGTTTCTAGATGTTTCTCAAATTCCTCCAAGAAGCGCGTCATGGCCGAGTCGCCCTCAAAGTCGTTGAAGTGGTTGTTGACCCAAAGCAGCACTATTCTCGTCACCTGAGTGAGAAAACAGACGCTTCATTTAACCTGAAGAGTTTCTCTAATTCTCAGAGTCCCTGTTGGTTTATTTAAAAACCTCAAGCTATTTGTATAGTTTGACAAGAAACGTGTTAAGAGCTCCAGCAGAGTATTTATAGAGCAGAGTGAAAGGTCTCTACGTCTCTAGAGCATCGCGTTGGTCGCATCAGATAAACACTGGATGATTTCAAAGCTCTGCAAAAAGATCACAAGATCTTAGC
The DNA here is from genome assembly GCA_903066815.1 of Brachyrhaphis roseni. Classification (NCBI taxonomy): domain Eukaryota; kingdom Metazoa; phylum Chordata; class Actinopteri; order Cyprinodontiformes; family Poeciliidae; genus Brachyrhaphis; species Brachyrhaphis roseni. The sequence continues at coordinate 3,608 of CAEFZY010020569.1, read as the reverse complement.
AGAGTTTCTGCACTTAAGTAAAATGACCAGACTTTTTCAGACTTAACAGTAATTTACTTCAATTTAAGATATAAAATATAATATTCACTCTGAATTTATACATATGACACCAGCGTAGAGTAAACAAAACTGAATGGAAATAAGATAGACCATAAAGGAAAGAAGAGAAAGAAAGCAGAAAGGAAATGTTAAACTAGGAAATGAAGAAGAGAAGGAAGAACAGATTCAAGGAGGCAGGAGACAAAGAAGGAAAAAAAACGATACGACAAGGAAAGACGGAAAAACAGAAAGTTACAGAAAGGCAAAGAAAATAAGAAAGGAATGACCAAAAGAAGAAAATAAATATATTCTAAAAGAAACAAGGGAGGATGCAAAGAAGATGGAAAGATGGAGTGAATAAAGAAAAGAAGGACACAAAGAAGGAAGAATGGAAGAATAAATAGGAAATAAAATCAGGAATTACAAAAGTTTTCCCCAAAATGTATTTTTTGTTTTCCATACTTCACATTTGGAAAACAGACTTTGAAGCAAAGATAAACAGATATAAACCCATCACAAATTTATTCTCTGAAAAAAATCCAATTCCACAGCAACAAAAGAAAAACAACAGCTCAGTTATTGGATGATCATCACATAAAACGCCCCTTTAAATTAACCCTAAATGCCTTTTAGTTCATAATTAGAGAAAAAACACTAAAAACAAACATTTCTGCTAAATTCACACGTCTTTTCCTGCTGTTTTCACATTCTGCTACCGTCTTCCTCCTGGATCCAGTTTGTTGATTTCCAGGCTGGATGTCGAAGTAACGACTATTGACAGAACAACAGTAACCTCAGGTTAAAGCATCAGGCATGAACCAATCAGCAGCTGGCTCGCAGACAGCTGAGCTGGCTGTACCTGCATCGACCTGCAGGTAAATGGCTCAACACATGAAGCTGCCATCGACAATCATGACAATATAAGAAAATTTGATTTTAGGCCAGGGTTGCCCAAAGTGTGGCCCCGGGAGCCATTTGTGGCCCTTGAAATGACTTCGTTCGGCCGCTGACCTCAGGTCAAGACTGCTAAAAATTGGGCTACATAGTAGAGGACAATTGATGACCCCAACATTTTTTTTAATTGTTTTTCTTTTACAGTTTGAACATGACCCTTGTTAAACAGAAGTTGTGTATTGTTTTGCAGGTAAATCTAAAAAAACAAAAAACAAAAACAAAACAAAACAATAAACATATTTTTTAATGGATTTTGTAGATTTGATTTTGACCCTCAGGGAAGTTTAGACACCACTGATTTATGCAAATAGTTGAGAGAATAAGAGTAGAAATCCTTCAACATATTTTTAGTCATTAAAGAAATTACTCAAGTAAGAGTAAAGTACTGAATGATCAAATTATCTGTCATTTAATATTTTAAACTTACATTATCAGTTAGACTAAAATATACAGGTAAGTGGAAATTGTGATATTTTAATGATGGAAATCACAATAATTCATAAAAGTAACTAAAAATAACATCAGGCAAAAAATGTTTTCCCAAATTAGTTTCTTCCAATAAAAAACTTATGAAACTTTAACAGAAAATTACTCAAGTAAAAGTAGAAAGTAAAAATGTTACTAGGAGTACATTTATTCAAAAAAGTTACTACCCAACCCTGGTGTTTGAACTCTGCGTTGGTATAAATAAGCAAACTGAGGTTAAGTTGAAGCTTTTGCTTTTCTTTAACCTTCAACCAAACAGAGTTTTAGTTAGCCATCGCCCTGAAACACACATTTTGGAACAAAAAAGTCCCAACTGACCGTGTCCCGGAGGCAGTCCACCTGGAACCAGTCCAGCAGTTTCCTGCCAACGTCCATGGGACTGGACAGGAAGGTCCTGTAGGTCAGCAGGAAGTCCTCGATGTAGGTGGGGTCCACCACCGACGGCTCTTCCACCAGGTGCATGATCAGACGCTCTGGAGTTCCCTGAAAACACACACAAAGCTTCATTAAAGTCCAACACAGAGCACATGCATTCAGGCGGTGCAAAAGGACATTTTGTCACTTAAATCAAACCCAAATCCAGTCTGACTGAACTGAACATAACCTGAAAGTATTGAGTCTCATGGATTGAATAAAATTTAAACCAAACTTTCCAGACATTTATTTGTAAAATCTTTAAGAAACTATGCATTACTTTGTACCATGGAGTACTATAGGGCCATAACAGGAGAAATAAAAATTATGAGAATATTGTTGCAATAATTAGAAAAATTACAATAATTTCAAGAATAAGGTCATATGAGAAAGAAGTTGAAATAAAACAAGAATAAAGTCGAAATAATATGAGAATAAAGTCGTGAGATGATGACTTTATGAACATTTTAAGAAAAAATTGCAACAATTACAAAAGGACAAAGGATTTACACACTAAAAACATGTAGTTACACACATTTAGCACTGCAAAAAACAGGAGATCAAACCAAACATTTTGGTCTAGTTTCTAGTTCAAATGTATTTTAGGATTTAAGATTTAAGATTTAGGAACTTGTTTTTAGATAAATGAAAAAGTTCCAGTTCCACTGGCAGATTATTTCACTTGTAAAATGGGAAAAATGTCTTGTTATAAATGAAATAATCTGCCAAAGGAACTAGAACTGGGTTGCTAGGTAACGGTCTGGGCTTGGCTGGGGTTGCTAGGTAATGGTCTGGGCTGGGCTGGGGTTGCTAGGTAACAGCACAGTTCTCTTTCTGAAAAAATCTGCAAATGGAACCAAAACCTTTTCACCAATATTAAGGGATTATTGACTTCTCACACCTCAAATTTCTTGTTGAAAAGATATTTACAATAGAAACTAGACCAACATTTCTTGGTAATATTTTGTATTTTTGCAGTGAATATATGATGTTAACATTAATCATGAAAATGGCAAGACTAACTCCGGGCGGAGCCGTTAACCACCCATAATCTAAAGAACGAGGCAGATGAAGTCTCAAACACACATAACACCTGAGCATTATTGCTCCTGGTTGGTGTAAAACTTCAATGTCAAGAAGCGATGTACAACATTCAAGACACGTCTGCTCTTCCTGTTTCACCAAGTTTGTTAACCTCCCCCCAGCGGCGGACTCTGCTGGAAACGATTTGTCTGACTGGGGAACAGAAACTAGAAGACGCAACTGCTTTGTGTCAGTCACAAAAAAAGAACAAAGTTAGGAAAGAGAAGCGGAAATGCTAACACTTGTGAATTGACTCATCCCCAGTGGATGAGATTTAGAGCCAGCAGCTTTCCTTGGGTAAGGCAGTAGAGAGAATCGTTCAGGCCCATTAGCTGATCGATACCTGGCAACCTCTGGAGCTGTGGCGATGGGACCAAAGGGCTTCAGGAAGCTGACAAGAAAATACTCCGGCAAACAATAAACTGCTAGCAACCATAATGATCAACAACGAACAAAGAGCAGATGTATCTTTTTTATGAGCCGTGAGTGAGTCACTAAATTCAAATTATATGAGCGTTCACGCTCTTATTAAAGAGTTTGAGTCAAAATTGAGATTAAACAGAACTTGGTTTTGACTTTGGTATGTTTATATATATATATATATATATATATATATATATATTTACTGAGTA
>CAEFZY010020558.1:0-10798 GCA_903066815.1 Brachyrhaphis roseni | reverse complement strand
GCCACAGCTCCGGTCTGCCGCCTCGGCAATGGAGGCACGGAACATGGTCCACTCAGACTCAATGTCCCCCACCTCCCCCACCTGTACTCCCATGCGGCTTATTTTTTCCCCTTCAACCTCATGTTGAGGAAGAGTTTCAAATAAAAAGAATGAGTCTCAAGTAAAGTTTTTTCTTTAAACGAAGCTGCTGTGCAAACCCCCCTCCGCCCCCCCCCCCCACTCCCCCTTTCTTCACCTCCCCCTCTTTTTTTCCTGTTGCTAGCTGGTCACCAGCAGGGGGGCCTGTAATCCCAGCAGCACTATTGTGCAGGCCGGCAGGTATTTCCCCCATCGCTGCTGAGAAGCGGATTCAGCTGACTGGCAGCGCAGTAGAAGCAGGAGGGGTTCTCCTCCTTAAAGTCTGACTTCCATACTTCCTGTCTGCCTGCTCGGCTTCTCTTGAAGCACATAATTATAAAAGCTACAACTCCATCAGTTGTTTGATGTTCTATTCTTTTAAATAAATTCATGTTTCAAAGTCCCAGTGTGTGAAACATGGATGTGGCTGAGTGATTCCTAAACTTCTGTCACCCTTTGAGACGAGCGTTTAGTCTCCAACAGCCTTCCATTCAGAGCAGAGACAAGGGTCACTCATTTAATCTGGACTGATCTGGCCTAACCAGTGAGTGGTTAATGTCCTCTGTGTGTGTAGGGGTGTGTGTGAGTGTGTGTATACCAAGACTACTACGGTGCTCACTGCATACCCTCCAAAGAAGAAGTTCACAAAGTAAAGATAGGAGGCTTCCAGGGGCCCTTCAGGGAGTTCAGACAAGTCCTGAGTAGCATGAACGCAGCATGCAGTAGCGCGGGCCATTTCTTCAGCTGGTTATATTTGTGATTTTCAAAAGAACAAATATCAATTGTAACGCAAAAATGAAGTTAGTTCATTAAAAGTTAAGTTCATTATACTAATAATTAATTATGAGTGTTTTTTTTCTTTCTTTTTGCATATTGAGAGTGAATACTACTATTGCTATTAAAATAATAAACCTAGCTAGGACAACTTCAACTCTCTACACTACAGCCAACTGTGTCATATGCAAAAGAAAGCACATAATACTCACTCATCTGTAGATTGTTTCTTTATAAACAAGGTCAAGTCTTCTCTCTATATGCAGAAAAACTTCAATGAATTCATAAAATTGACTCCCTCTTAGTTTCAGTTCCATCAACAAGTCCTTCTCTATGGCTTGTTCTTTGTTGTATTCTTGGGAAATGTCAGCCATTTAATTTGGAATGCTCCTCTGAGTCTGTAAATGGTCTTTATGATGTTTGAGTATCCAGAGAAGGTCAGCCTTGAAAATGTATTGTAAATTCACACATATTAATGTGCATTGGTAGAAAAACTTTTAGGTGATAGATTCAATCTGACCATCTAATCAGAGGCCGTAAAACATTTGGCATCACTGTACCCCCTCGAGCAGACAGGAGGCGAATCTGTAAGCTGATTGGTTAAAAGATTTATTCCATTTACCGAACATAGGTCTGCTCTACAGATTCTCAAGGCCCTGGGCAGATTAAATCTGCCTCTGGAAACACATAAATACTGAAATCTGATTGGATGGAACACATGGAATTCACACAGATATGTACAGAAAGCAGCACAGGGTAGAGTACAAAATGAGAATAGATTTAATATCAGTAAGATGAATCAAATTTAACTGAACACAAATTGTAATGTAGGTTATAAATATATGTTAGAGATTCTGATAAGGTTTAGGCCTTCAGAGAACACAACACAATTTCTAGATGCTTGAAAGTACCATGTTCATCTGTTCAGTTATGCACAAGCATAGATATGAATGTCCAACCATCGGTCTGCTCAGAAAGGAAATGGGTACTGTGCCCCAGAGACGTCTTTTGGTCCAAAATGTTCAGATCAGCTGCAGAACAAAAGCCAAAGTCCTTGTGAAGATGCTGCTGAAGCTGCTCAGAGTCATTATCCACAGGGAAATGGTCCTGTACCAACATGGCAGTATCATGTTGTGGGACTGTTTTGCTGCAAGAAGAATTGGCGGTCTTCATAAAATAGTTGTAGAAATTGTTTTAGTATATTATAAAATAGAAACATTGAAGCAACTTCTGAAGACATCGGCCAGGAAGTTAAAGCTCAGGCACAAATTGGTCTGCTGAATGGACAACAATATTCAGCAGATGGCTAAAGCGCTAACAAAGTGGCTGAAGGACAAGAAAGTCAATGTTTTGGTTAATGTCACAAAGTCCTGATCTCAGTCTTACAGAGAAGTTGTGGGAAGATCTGAAATCTGAAGCGGCCTACAAAATGGACTCAGTCCCACCAGTTCTGTCAAGAGGAGTGAGCCAGAAGTCCAGCAAGCTATTGTGAGAAGATTAAGGAAGAAAACACAAAAGGTTTGACCCAAGTCATGCAGTTTGAAAGACAGTCACCACTGATACTGACCAAATGGATGTAAACATTTGAATTTTAAAAAAGTTACAAAGAAATCTGTTAAAAATGTTCTTGCTATGTTTTCTGTACTTTAACAAATGCAAATAATTTTAGTAATTCTAACCAACTTCATAAGCACTTTGAACTGCCTTGTTGTGGAAAATTTCTATATAAATACAACTTCTTCTTCTTCTTACCTATAATCCTGAAAAGCAAAGATTTTTCTGATTCAGTTTCAGATAATGAGAACAAAATGTGTATGTGCCTTTTATTTGGTGTGTGTAAGTATCCACTTGGTTACATGTACATCAGGATCTCATATATAAAATAGATAATCCAGTTTGCTTGAAGTATCTTAAAAATGTGTTTTTACAGCATAGAGTGTAGCCTAAATATTTTCAAAGTTGTAAACTCATTACTATCTAATGTTAAGGACCAGTGCTGGCGTTAGAAATGAAAAGCTAATAATTCACTATTTAATTTAAGAAACAGAAGGAAATGAAGCATTATCCTCTCTGCCTGTTTTTATTGAGTTATTTCCTAAACTTTGAAAAGCTTCAACTTCAACAGAAAATTAAATAATGACAAAAGCAAATCAGAAAACCTGAAAATGTTTGAACATAACACTTTGTCCCAAGTACCATTTGTCAAGCAAGACATATTGTGTCAAGTTGAGTTCATGCAGGATTCAAAAGTGATCGAGCGTGAAGAATGGATGGTGGATGGTGTTGGGATGGCTGGTGGACTGAACTAAATCTGTCCCCCTCATGAACTTCCAGTTCACTCGACTAATGTTGAGTCAGCTCTGGGTGTTCGGTGCAACTGTTGTCTGTCAATTGATACAACAAAACCAAGTAGCTGTATTTTGAAGTGCTCCATGTTTCGCTTAATCAATAGTTAAACGTGTAAATGTCACACTACATACTTCGGCTGATGGGATATGTGTATCTGAAAAGCAATGATAACATGGTGACACTGTGGAGGACAGAGAAGTCACAATCCTACCACATGTATGTGTTGCATTTGGACAAAATAGTTCATAAAGTTTTCTAGTGTATAATCTTTAAACAGTGACATACTACTGTAGTGGCCTGTTAGGGGTTATGTCCTGCTGCCTGTGGCCTTTGGAGCCCTGGTGGGGTGCATTTGTCCCCCCTGCACTGCTGCCCTGCCAGTTGGCAAGCCTAAGCCAGGAAACTGTCAGTGTCGATTGAGCTGAGTGGAGGAGGTCCTGCTAAAGGAGCCTTGCTAGTTCCAAGGCCCACCTCTGTTTCCAAAGCATGGGAATAAAGAGCTCCGCATTCCACAGGTCTGAGCTGCCAGCTTTCCCCCTGCCCACAGTTCACAGGGAGCCCTGAATGAGATTAACAAAAGCGTTCTGTTGGACCCCTCTTGGCCGGCTTCCACGTCAACAGCTCCCAAGGTCAGAGGTCACACTAACTACATTCATTCCCAACAGACCCTTTGCTCCAACACAAGCTGCCAGTCGTGCAAACTCCCGGCTTTACCTCTAATCCCCCGAGATATGTCTGATCTCTCCACATGTTTCTGCACAATTAAAGCAATATCACACCTTGCAAATGGAACACAGCGAAAGACAGAGAAGCAGGAGAGGGTGCAGGCTCAAAGACATACTGAGGAGAAAAAGTGAGAAAAGTGAATGAATAGCATACACAGTGTAAAAGACAGCGAGGATAATGGAATTATTAATCTGCTCGTGCGAGGCACTATCACATGAGCGCACAAAAAAAAAGCCCCGCAGGCAAAAGCTCAGTAGATGATGGAGGATATATGACTGGCGTGACAGTAAGGTTAATATACACACACACACATGCGCACACACACGCACACCAGTATTCTACTTAGACAAAAAGATGTGGTTGTTCCATACCAAAGTTTGCCTTAAAATCATACAAGCTGGAGATTGTGTGTGTGTCTGCAGTTACTCAACCATTACCAACCCTGCTCACCGGCAGAAGAATGGAGGTTTATCCCAAGCTGTTAACTAGGAGGTGATGTAAACAAACATAGGAACAAACAAGATCAACACTCATGCATGCTCATACTCAAGCCTGAGGTCAATTTCAAATCACTATTTTCACCTAACATGTTTAATGGATGTAAAGGGAGGCTAGATCAAACTCGTAAAAACAAAAACTAAACTAAACTCAACATAGATATGAGGGAAAGTTGAACCATTGACATGATGCATAGACTTGATATCTAGAAACTCATGAATGGTTATTTTCTTAATTTTTATACTTTTGGCAAAAATTGCTTATACAATTATTTTAAGAAGGTGGTGTAATTAGACTTGTCGTAAACAATGATTTTAGTAATCAAGTAATCTATCAATTATTGTGAGGTTTAATTAAGTTATGAAATAAAAAAATTAAGCAATAAAATAAAATTTGGTAAATAATGCCTGACTGCAGTATTAATATCCGATATAAATGTCTGCTTAAATTTTCTGTCATTTCTGTCAAAATTAACTTTTAACAATAATAGCTCATCTTTTATGTTAACCTGGACAAAAATTATATAAAACTTGGAATTTATTTTAATTAATAAGAAATCAGCAGGCTCAAAATCACTTCAAATAAAATGTCTCTACTCCAGTGTTTACGTTATGTGTTCATATTCAGTCAATTTAATAGTTGAACACTCACTTTGCTCAGCCATTTATAGCTTTTTGTGTCCATGTGTGGATTTGGCACCTTGGTGACACATAAAACACACACCTCCACGATGCGCCACGTCACCCACTTATTACGACCGAGATAGTAGCAAAAATGTTTTCAGGTTTGTTCGTAAAGCTACACTTAGCTAAGCAGCCTGTACTGTTCTGTCTATCTGCATGAGTCTCCGCTCCACCTGTATAAATACAGCCGCTGTGCTCTTCACTGCAGTTTGTTCCAAATCAGTCACTAGTAACAACATGTGGAGGAGGAAGGCCACCAGAGTCCATGCATTATGCCAGTCATTTTAAGGATGCCTATTGGTCCCCCAAAAAATAATAAAAACTCAGACATTATCATAAATCAATTAAATACTCCCAAGATCAAACTTGAAAATGAGGTGTTATTCTGATAGCCCTACAGGTGAGCTTCTAAAACAGAGCCTGGTTGGTCCCACTCAAATTCAATCAGAGCAATCCAATTAGAAATTGGTACCCAGTCTGTGCACTGAACCTGTTGAGAAACCTGGAAAAAAGGAGGGGAAAACACAAGCACAGTCTGGCAGACATATAACAGATCAATATATTTGTTTGAAAGCCAAAACATGCACACAGTGTTAGACAAAAAGAAGAAGGATTTAATCTGTTTTAGTTTTGTTTTACACTTGCCTATAGAGGGCACTGAAGGTGTTAAAAGAAGCACTCCGCGAGGAAGTTGGTGCTGTCAGAGTCACTGACTGTACTCCTGTGACCAGGAAATTACTACATATATTTAAGAGAGAGCAAACAGAATCAGTAAGCAGTGAGGACAAACCTGGACAAAGTATCAGGAAGAGAGAACATTTGTGCAAAAGGAATTAAATCTGAGCACAGACTTTTAGTTTGAAAGGAGAGCAAAGCGTACTTGTAAGCACTTGTAGGGGTTTAGAACAGCAGGAAACATTGATGCGCTTGAGAAGCAGGAAGATATGCACTCTGAAGCATCGGGAAGAAAACGTGGACAAACCGGGACAAAGCTCCAGGCCAGCTGTGGATTGTTGCTTCTGTGTTTGCATGGATCACTTCAATCACTATCACTTGTAGATTTTTATAGTAATGTAAAAATCTATGTTTCAGTAACCACTGTTACTGTTAATCTCAGCAATTGTTTTAAAAAAAGATTTTTCTGTTATTGTATTTATATACAATAAAATACAATAAAAGTAAATTACCTGGCTAGATAATTTAATACTTCAGGTTCAATAATATTTATTTTGCACAGAATGAAATTTGGACAAAGAAAAAAGAATTTGGGAAAAATGAAATTAATTTCATAGGGTCAAAGGTTTATGGAGGTCAGGGAAGGGAAAGTGATTTTTTTACCCTAAGTTGTTAGGCATCCTTATTGTCTCTGGCTCTCTGTCAGTTTGACCTTATTTGTTTTGATGCTACTTTATTTTTGTACTGTTTCAGTTTATATATTTAGTTTATTGTGGTGTGTAAAGAAACTTTATTTGTGAGATATTAAAATATATTAAGTTAGGGTAAGTTTATTAGAATCAAGTTTAGATTCTAATACTTTATGAAATTGTTCTTCATGCTTTACTGTTAATGACCAGAATGCAGCTCAGTGTCTTCCTAATGCAGCTCCTGATGTAGCTTGATCAGAACTGTCTTTTATTAAATAGCAAGGACACTTAGTTGATATATTTTCTGCAAATAAAAAGAAATAAGTTACATCCTCATGTCCAGTAGTATCCTCTATTTGAATTCATAGACCTTTCGTAAAATTCAGCTTAATTGGGCAATACTGTTTACACAAAAAATGTATTTGACTTTGGTTTCATGCTCTCAGTGTACAGAAATAAAGTTTAAATATTTAAATTTTTCAGAAAATAAAGTGGAAAAGGAACATTATATATCAACATATGTTTCTACAAGCAACTTATTTTTTGTTTCTCTTTAGAATTTTATATGTAGACAAAAAAAAGAAAAGAAATAAGATTACATTACTGCAAATATGTTTATTTAGTAGCTGGCTACTCAGACTAACAGTTGATACAAATAACACTGACCAGAGGAGAAAAGTCTAGGCAGTTTGTGTCCAGGATGTGTGGGGTCTGCAGATGTCAGCTGCCTTTTTTCTGACCCAAACACAGGGCAGATAGTAAGATGACCAGCAGCTCCTGTGGAAGGCTGGACTTCTGGGATGAGGGAGGGTGGGGCGTTTTCTCCTGTTGTCCAAAATCGTCTGCACGGCCTCCACCTGAGCGTTGAGCTCCAGGTGGTTCTGACCACAGCAGCTGATCCATGTCCTGTCTAAACACGGACACATCCTGGATTGGTCCACTGACAGTGGCGTCATCTGCAAACTTCAGGAGTTTCACATAACTGTTTGGCAAACATGTAGGCAAACATTTCAGAAGGAGAGGAGAGCCATGAATAAAAGGGCCTTTTATTTCTGACACATGGAATTTTTCAAAATTAAATGGTTATGATTTTATATAAGGATGTATCAATTATATCATCCCCCAATAATTGACATTCTGACAAAAACGTAGATGTGTAGGACATCTTTAGTATTTCTACTCATTGCAGGTGGAAGACGAAGCAGGTATAGATGTAGATGTAACTAGGCATCGGCTAATATGAACAAACAAAAGTTTTGTATTTTGTATTTCATTTCTGTATAGCCAGTAATTGTTTATATATGTTCTTTAAAAATGTTACTTCTAAGGTTTTAATAGTATGCAAGTGTGTTTGCCCATTTGATCAAATCCAACAACTTTATAACCTGGTTTTAAAATGAAAACATGCCTTTCTGTCTATTCCCCTTTCAATCACACACTTTGCTCAAATACATTGTCTTCTTTCCTCTGCCTTTTCAATTGGTTTGCTCTTATGGGCCTTAAGAGATTGAGCAATTATTGTGACTAACTTAAGCCCAAGATTGTTCATACACTCTATTTATTCATGTTTTCATTCAAGCATGCATCTTTCTAAAGTTAGTACAGCAAATATATTACTAATTTCAAAGAAAAGTGATTATATGTTTTTATTTACAATGTAATAAAAATGGCTTGTTCACTATTTATACCATTCTAAATAATCAGGAAAATCATCATTGGCATTACAGTAACCAGAGCAACTTGTTGCATGTTTCAATTAATAATGTGAATATTTAAATTTGGTATATTTGTCTGAGAACATTCAGCTAACACATCTATGCCTGCTTAATGCTGCACCTGCAACTCATTAGTCCAGACACCAGCAACAGACTGATTTGGAAAAGAGGAGTGTAAGATTGGGGAGCGGAGTAAATAAGTAGAGGTGTAAGAAAAGGCTGGGTTGTGGTTTGTTCACAAAGAGATTTGTACAGCGTTTATTTCTTCTTTTTTAAGAACAGTATTTCTTGATGCGCACATTTTTCATAAGCCTTCCTTCTACCCTGATCCTCTGTCCCCCTCCTAAGGTTGAGAGGCCTCAACCAGCTGCCTGGTTGAGGCCTCCAGTCACTGGAGCCGTGACGGGTAAAGGTGCAGGATATGGCGTTTGGGGTTGGGGAGTTGGGGGAGGGGATGGAGGGACAGCGAGAGAAAAAAGTCAAGAAAGGCAGCTGATGACAGCATGAATGCAGCAGAGGAAATTGCACTCAAAGACACAACACGGCTACCCTGACAGATTGAGTTTCAAAGCAGGAAAAGAAGTGAAGAATTCTACTGCTGCAGCTCAAGCTGTCCCCAACCTGTTAACAGGCAGAGTGTGTCCAGTCACACACAGGCTGGGGGACAGCTCAGCTATGTCCACTTTAATGTTTATTATTATACCTGTGAAAGTACTCTATAAAACCATGAATTAATGGAGGCAGCTACAAATACGAATTTCATCAAAAGCATCACTTCTTACATCTGTCGTGATACAATTATTATTTGTAATTTTGTATTTCCCAACTAGGCATTGACCAGTATAAAGGCTTAGCAAGTTTTAAATAGCTAAAAGAAGACAAGTCTTAAGCTGTTTGAAATGTGGGTCAAGCTGAAAGTACTCACTGGCCCAAAATGATAATTTTGTTTAAAGGAAAACAATGTTTGCTTATATACTGAGCAATAAAATGAATAATCAATATTTTAGCTAAAAGTACAGAGTAGTTTTGAGGAAAGAAATTTGTAAATCTCTGTAGATCTAGGGGATGCAAATGTGTTTGCATGCTTTCCCTATTGTTAGAAAGGCAAAATTGTGGGGTAAATTGAAATTGGAAAGTCAGTTCTTTGTAACAAAATCAGAAAGCAGTTAAATCTTTATTTAAAACTTTTTGCTATATTTGGACAAGATGGATAAGTTTTATAAAAGGGTAAGTCATCTTAGTTTGTTGTCGAGGGCCAAATAAAGCACTAGATCCTTCCATGCTGTCCCTACAGGGTTAATTCTGGGGTGATCAGATCTTTCTCTGTGTGTGGAGCTCAGAGAACAGCAGTGCTGCCACTCCCTTCCACCAGAATTTACTGCACACTGCCAGCGTGCTGGCTGAAAGATGGCATTTTTTTCAGGACAGACAAATTTGGCTTAGTGCAAATATTTCTGATGGAAGCTTAAAGATTTTGGATGTAGAGTCAACAAGCATATGAGTGGCTTGTTTGTTCAGCAGCTGACTGCAGGATGGCTACATCTGCAGATAACCAAACTAATTCACCAATGCAAGAAAAAAAAAGTAAATTATGCACATTAAGCACTAAAAACCCACTTATAAATACATAGGGCTTTATACCATATTTTTGTTCCAATAAAGTGTAGTAAAAATCTTAACAGGAAATGAGTTAGATGTAAAAATGAAAATTTATTAGCGCTTTAGAAAAAATCTTTGCTTTTCTGTTTTAAATAAAGAGAAAGAATCATATGTTGTTTTTAAATCCATGTGCTATTGAGTAGTCCTGTAAAACTGTATTTGCACCATGAGGATCACATTTTGTCCAACTATGACAAAATGACAGCAACCTGCAACGTGTGTAGGTTGTGAATTCTGTTGGATGTGTTTTATGAGAAATTAAATCAAATCAAAAACTGGGATCCTTTTAAATTCTGTTGACATTGCGTCATAATGGAGGTGTTAGTAATTTGAGAATATATACTTCTATTATCAGTAAAGCAATTTGTTCATTCAAAACCATGATATCCAACAGAATTTCCTGAAAATAAGGCTGGCACTTTTACAAAATCAGGTAAGACCTAAAAAAAAAAAAAAAAAATCTTTTATATTTGTGATGCTATAATCATCTTTTGCGTTTGAAAAGTGGAAGGACAAAATATTATAAAGGTCATTCATATGACAACCACAGTCAGCTATAATTATCCACATGAAGTTGAGGCTGCATGTTATAAGTGCATCGATAAAACCACAAAAGGGGTGTGTGTGTGTGTGGGGGGAGGGGGGGAGAACTTGAGGAGGGGTTCAGTCTCTAAAAAGGTGACTAAGTTCACCTTCCTTAGTGTGATCTCTCTATAAACTGGTTCTTTTCCAGTGAGCCAAGGAGAGCTGTGATGTGCAACGAGACGCTCGCAAGGTGCCATCAACAGAGGGCGCAACGAGTCAATATGTGGAGAAACCACAACGGAGGCAGAGGGGATAGATAGATAGATAGATAGATAGATAGATAGATAGATAGATAGATAGATAGATAGATAGATAGATAGATAGATAG
>CAEFZY010020551.1:0-18186 GCA_903066815.1 Brachyrhaphis roseni | reverse complement strand
TGTGGTTACCTTTGAAATGAAAAGGTGTGGCTGGAAGGCAACGAGTTCATTAAATAATACCACAAACTTCTTCCTGGATTAGCTAGAGAGTTTAGCTCATTTTCAGTTCTTTTATAAGATATAAATGTAATTTTATGGGGCAGAACAAGATGAAAAATCATCAAACATCAGGAAAATTATTGGTTTATTAGATTAAAATCAGCTCCAGGGGTGTTTAAAGTGTGGCCCGGGGGCCATTAGTGGCACTTGGGCTGATTTTGTGTGGTCCCACGGCAATTCAAAAATGATACAAATTTGACTTGTTAAAGCCGGTGGATGCTATTAATTTGTAATTTTCTTAAAATGAAAGATTTGAAATACCTACAACAAAAAGTGTTTATGTTTTTATAGCCACGGTTTAAATCGTGTTTATGTAGAGTGTTTCACTGAAAAGGCAACCCAAATCAGTTTTTATTTAATTTATTAAACGTGGCTAAATTTAAGAAACGTTTCGAAAGAAAGTGACTCAAGTTCTGTACTTATTACCAAAAATAAATTTGTTTAGTCCAGGAAAATTACAGAAAATGTGCAAAATCTATGACGCCGTATTATAGCCACTGTATATGTTAAAAAATAAATTAAATTTAAAGAGAGTAAATGTCTGCCAAAAAAACTCAGAAATTTGGAGATTAATCTCAGACATTTTCTAGAAAAAAAAATAAGGAAATTTCTGGGTTTGAAAAGGTGACAAAATTCAGAAATTTTCAAGAAAAAATTTTGAATTTTCTGAATTTCAAAAGTTTAAATATTTGCAAGAAAAAACAAAGAAATTTTGAGATTGATCTCAGAAATTTTCTGAAAAAAATAAGAACATTTGTGAGCTACAAAAGTTGAAAATTTGTTAGAAAAAACCCCGGATATTTTGAGATAGTTCACTGAAATTTTCTAGAAAATCTTGGAAATTTTGGAATTTTAAAAGGCAAACAAATTAAACTTTTGAAGCTCAGACATTTTCATGTTTTTTCTAGTAAATATTGGAAATGCCAAAATTTCAGAATTCTTTTCTAACAAATTGTCAACATTTGGAGCTCACAAATTTCCTTGTTTTTATAGAAAAATTCAGAATTTTAATCCTTGTTCTGTTTTTTCCTTGTTCTGTTTGAACTGCAGCCACGATACCAGATTGCTGTCACTCACAGAGATGTTTGGGTTTTGTTTTGGGATCCCTGGAAACGCTTTCTGGAGAAGCAAAGTTCCTGATAAACCCTCTGACCTCGTCTTTGACTTGTGGTTACCTTTGAAATGAAAAGGTGTGGCTGGAAGGCAACGAGTTCATTAAATAATACCACAAACTTCTTCCTGGCTTAGCTAGAGAGTTTAGCTCATTTTCAGTTCTTTTATAAGATATTAATGTCATTTTATGGAGCAGAACAAGACGAAAAATCATCAAACGTCAAAATTATTGGTTTATTAGATTAAAATCAGGTCCAGGGGTGTTTAAAGTGTGGCCCGGGGGCCATTAGTGGCACTGGGGCTGATTTTGTGTGGTCCCACTGCAATTCAAAAATGATACAAATTTGACTTGTTAAAGCCGGTGGATGCCATTAATTTGTAATTTTCTGACAATGAAAGATGTTAAATACAACAAAATTCAAAATTTTGGAATTTCAAAAGGCAAACAAATTAAACTTTTGAAATTCAGACGTTTTCATGTTTTTTCTAGTAAATATTGGAAATGTCAACATATCAGAATTCTTTTCTAACAAATTGTCAACCTTTGGAGCTCACAAATTTCCTTGTTTTTATAGAAAAATTCAGATTTTTGGAGAAAATTTCCTCTTTTCTTCTATAAATCTCATCTAATATGCCACTGTAAACACTCGACACGCTTATTAAGTTTCATCTTTCAGTTTTCTTTTCAGGAACTTAAGTTTCTGTTTGGTTAATTTCATTCTTAAGGTTTTTTAGTGTGAGAAAACACATTTATTCACTCGTATTTAATGCAGGTGACGCATAATAACATTGAAATTTAATGATGTTTTCTGAAATGAAAACTCAAATGGCCGCATATATAGTAATTGCTAGTTGATTGATGAGATCATTTAACTTTATATTAAGTAATTAATCAGTAATTTGCCTCCTTAACTCATTTGATTTAAATGTTTTCTGTTGCGAAAATATTTGTTAAAAAGTCTGTCACGCGTTAGTGTTGAATTTATTCTGGTACTTTTTCATTCTTATTAAGAAATTATTTACTTAAAATACTCTCTTTTTTTGCTGCTGAAAAGTTAGTTTTGTCTTATTTCATAAGATATTTGCAGTAAAAACTAAACTGAATTAGTTGGTAATATTTTCTGTTTTTGCAGTGTATGGCTGAGTTCCTTCATTTCTGCTGATTGAGACGTAGTTGCAGCTGTAATTGCAACATTTTTCTACAAAGACATTAATTTACATCACAGCGATTCTTATTTGTATCTGTGTAATTATGATAAAGTTTTTCTGCTTGGTGAGCAGAATGAAAATGTTTCCTTCTGATTTACTGAGGCTTACTGTTCTCGTCGCTCTGCGGTTTGCAGGCGGGTTGGGGGTGTTTGATCATTTAAAAACGGGGTTTCAAAGAGGATGTGAGGCTTTTATGTTTGCTGCCGCTTTGCGTGGATTTCATCACCAAAACAAGCCGAATATGAAAGAGTTTCTGAGCCTGGAACACAACAGGGAGAGCCGCTTTTACCCCCAGATTTTCCTTTCACTGTCCATCTGTTTGACGGGATAATCAGCAGGATATCAATAAAAATGCAAAGAAATGTTTACAGATTTATTGCTGTGTTATTGGAAAGTTGAGTGGAAGGAAAACCCGGGGTAGATAAATTGACATTTTTTTTGTGGAATTTTATTTATTTATTTTTTTCTCAATTTGAACAAATTTATTCGCAGTGATAAGAACAAGATTTGGGTCACTTTCTTTCAAAACGTTTCCTAAGGTTAATGAATTAAATCAAAGCTGATTTGGTGCATTAAAGTCGCCTTTTTAAGTAAAAATCTCTAAATAAACATGATTTTACCTTCTGTTAAAGGTTGGGTAAAAAAAAAAAACACTTTATAAGAAAATTTCAAATTAAAAGCCTCCATCTGCATCAATGGGTCAAATTTGGATCATTTTTGAATTGCAGTTTTGGGCCGCACAAAATCAGTCCAACGGCCACAAATGGCCCTCAGACCACACTTTGGACACCCCTGAAATATAACTTTACTTAAGTACTGAGGTAGGCAAACCTACATTTTTACCAGTTGTGTTCATCCTGCAGCAGATTTACTCAATAAAACAGTGTTTGGCTCTTTTTCCCTGCAGCCTCTGTGGCTTCAGTTTCCCATATTTTGCTGACACCGGCTGGGAATCGTTTCTGTGTCTCCCTCTCATCCGCTTCCTGCAGTCGTCTTGTATCAGATTCTGCCTACAGAGCACATTTTGCTTGATGCTGTCATAACAGATTGAGACGGGAATCGAGTTCTGCAGTACGACAGGCTCTGGCAGCGTCACAGTGCTGTGTCACGGCGCGTTTGGATTATTCTCGTTATCCGACCACGATATCCTGCCGGGGCGATGAAAGAGCCGGCTCAGATCGCTCTGATTCACCTGAACTCAGAGGAAGAAAGAAGGAAAATTAGGTCTGTCACAATAAACAATAAATTAATGAATCGCATGATAAATTAAAATGAGCTCAGTCATTTCCATCGTTTTTCTCTTTCTACCAAAACTGGTTAAAAGTCAACTAAGAGACTTCTTAATTCATTTTGTTTGTTTATTTTGGATATTTAAAATGTCTTCCAGTTCCAGTGTTAAATGTTCATTACAATTTAAAGTTTATTAATCTTTCAGAATGTATTATTACTATTTTATTACTCTCAAAACAACAATATTATCGTTTATCGTGATAATTGCTAGGATAATTTATCGTCCAGCAAAATGTATTATTGTGACAGGCCTGTTTTTAGCACATTTATTCAGTAAGTTATCATTCACAACTGGGCCAAAACGGGCCTGTCACAATAATACATTTTGCTGGACGATAAATTGACCCAGCAGTTATCGCAATAAACGATAATATTGTCGTTTTGAGACACTGGAACTGGAAGACATTTTAAATATCCAGAATAAAGAAACAAAACAACAAATAAAATTAATTATGAAGTCTCTGTAAACAAATATATATTTCTAAAAATGTGGTAGTTGAAACCAAAAGGCTGAATACTATCATCCAGTTTTTGGTATGAGAAAAAGAAAAACGATAAATCAAACAAATGGAAATTTTTGATTAATTTAACAGGCCAATTCATCCTTATCTTCAGCTCAACCTACAGGTTTGATTACTGTGACAGCTGAAGGAAAAGTAATTAAAAAGTGGATTAATCTCAAGATGTTGTCACAGAATGTTGACAATCGGATGTTTTCTGCTTTTGAAGAACTGCAGGCATGAAAAGTACATTTAACAAACTTTACTGGTTGATAAACTGTCCCAGAAATTATTGCGGTAAACAATAGCTTTGTCATTTTCAGACAATTTGCAACTAATATAATGAAAATGGCATCACAAGGAACGAGCGCCCCCTAAAAGACTAATAGGTTTTGGATTTGTACACAACAATCAACACTGCATGGTGATAAAATGGAGGCCGGCGTTTCACAGAGCTACAAGATGGAGGCCAGCAGACGTCGGATTTGTTTTATTTTTTAAATCACTTTTGGGACATTTTATTTAGAGAATCTGGAGTTTTATACAAAATAATATTTTGGCACACTCCTACTTATGTGTTGATCAATAATGTAAAACTCGGATTTGTGAATGACATCACAACCAAAATTAGCAGATTGCTAGCAGGTTGCTAGTTGGAAAACCAGTGGAACTAGCCATCTGTTTTTGGTGCTAATTGCTGCTAGCAGATAGTTTTATTGAGGTTTTATTGTGTCTATTGCTGGTTTAAAGAGATACAAACCATTATAGCTGATAACAATAGTTCCTACATGCAACTGTATTTTATTTGTGGCAGCCATAGTGGATTTTTATACAAATTTATCATTTGCATAAGGTCCTTGACTAACCTTGTTTGTCGCAGTTCTTGGTTTGTCTGTTGCCATTTCAGAAATCGACACCAATCTCCTTTACCTTAATGATGTTCACTTCCATCATGAAGTGTCAGATTATGTTATGCCATATTGGCATGCCATAGAATAATAATCATTGACTAAATTGTTTCAGTGGCATTTATTTAAAAGGGTTATATAAAAAAAAATTATGTAAGATTGCTTACATAAATTCTGCAATACAAGTTGTTTTGTTTACTTATAGAGACGTGTATTTAGTGCCTGATCTCATTGGCTTTATTTAAATATGATGCTATTTTGAGCAGCAAAAGGATATTACATAAGACCCAAAAATAATATTCTGAGTGGCTTGGATATTTATCAAACATGTGTCAAGTGTGCAGCTCCATCGACCGCCCCTGTTGACATTTCTGCCTGTTAAATGTCAAACTACACCCTGGTGAATATTGCTCTGGTCCTTTCCATCCTCATTAGCTCAGTAAGTATTAGCGTTACCTGTTCAGCTCAGACCACAGCAACCCAGATCAATATGTACAATTGGATAAACCTGGTGCTAAGTACGCTCCAGCATCAACAAGAATAAATAAAAAGTGTTTAAAAAATACAACATATTTGATTCCTTTAGTGGCTACGGTTGCTACAGCACTGATGCTAACATTACATTACTGAATTTGAACACATCTGATGTGTCAACGTTATGGCTAACTTGCTGAACCAGCTAGCTGTATTGGAGTGCTGAGGCTAACTTATTATACCAGCTAGAAGTGCTAAAGTTAACTTGCTGTACCAGCTAAAAGTGCTAAGGCTAACTTCCTGTACCAGCAAGCTGTGTCGCATTTCTAAGGCTAATCTGTTGGACAAGCTAGAAGTGCTAAAGTTAATTTGCTGTACCAGTAGTACTAAGGCGAACTAGTTGTTCCCGCTGCTCTAAAGCTAACTTGCTGTACCAGCTAGAAGTGCTATAGCTAACTTGCTGTACCAGGTAGCTGTGTTGCAATGCTGCAGCTAACTTATTGCACCAGCTAGAAGTGCTAAAGCTGTCGTGCTGTACCAACAGTACTAAGGCAAACTAGTTGTTCCAGCTGCGCTAATGCTAACTTGCTGTACCAGCTAGCTGTGTTGCAGTGCTACAGTTAGCCTTCTTTAGCATGTAATAGTACCAAGTAGGTTCTGTTGAAGGTTCTGGTACCACCTACCAGTGGAAAACCGTTTCATGGCCTGTTTTTTCTGTTTTGTCGTTCAGGCCAGCAGCTGGTGGTGTTTCGGGGCCATGATGGGAAAGCCCATGTGCTGGACGCGTACTGCCCCCACCTGGGCGCCAACCTGGCTGTGGGGGGCCGCGTGTTGGGAAACTGCATCGAATGCCCGTTCCATGGCTGGCAGTATCGGGGAAGCGACGGGAAATGTGAGAAGATTCCTTACTCAGATAAAGGTACGAAAACAGCACAGACAGCTTCCTGTCTTTGGTTTCAGTGGTTCAATCGATAAATACCTTGGAAAATATTAGTTTTTATGACTTTACTCTGTTTTCTATTTTCACAATGGTCTCTCCTTCCTTCCTTTCCATTCTCTCTACATTGTGTCCTCATTTTCTGGTCTTAAATCTGGAATAATAACATTTTCTTCCTGAGCTCCTTCAGTATTGCATCATAAAGTCAGTATATTTCTTGTAATTTCTTACCTGTTATGTTTTTTTCTCTCAGTACCTGAGTTCGCCCAGCTACGCCGCTGGCCCAGCTGTGAGGTGAACCAGCAGGTTCTGGTCTGGTTCCACTGTGACGGGTTGGAGCCGCAGTGGAGAGTCCCAGAGCAGCCGGAGGTCGCTA
This sequence comes from Brachyrhaphis roseni, assembly GCA_903066815.1. NCBI lineage: Eukaryota > Metazoa > Chordata > Actinopteri > Cyprinodontiformes > Poeciliidae > Brachyrhaphis > Brachyrhaphis roseni. Next base: position 11,280 of record CAEFZY010020551.1, on the reverse strand, counting down.
ACGGCCAGTGGGTCTACAGAGGCAGAACCGAGCATTTCATCAACTGCCACATTCAGGCAGGTGGAAAAAATTCAAACACGTTTATCTGGAAGCAGCTGAGCTATTAAATCTTAAAATATATATAACAAGACTTGTTTCCCATGTTACAAGTGAAATAATCTGCCAGTGGAACCAGAACTGGGTTGCTAGGTAACGGGCAGGGCTTTCCTGGGGTTGCTAGGTAACGGCGCACAGGAACATTCTACCAATGGAGCTACAACTTTTTCTTCAATATTAAGGAATTATTGGCTTAGAACAAGCTACTATATCTTGCTGAAAAGTTACTTTTGAGTTAGGTTTGTCTTATTTCATGTGTAATAAACTAAACCAAAAATACTTGATTATATTTTCTGTTTTTGCAGTGTGAACTGTGCTAGTTTATCTGTTTTATCACACTTTTTTCTTCTACATAATGTTCTGGGCTGGACTATATTTGACATGTACTTCTAAATCTGTTGCTTTACTGTTTGCCTTTTTTTCTTCCACTAAGTTTTCCATTGGTATTTTTGGATATATTAGGACATTTTCAAATTTCCGTGTAATATTACAGCGACAAGATTGGTAATTAACCAACATTTTCATCTGTTTTTTTCTTTTCCAACTTCACAATGAACTGTACTAGTAAATATGTTGCTTCACTGTTTGCTTTTTTTATATCACGTTTTTCTTCCACAAAATTTGATATTTTTGGTTATTTTAGGAAAATGTCCTCTTATTGCTTAATATTCCAGCGATAATCAACCTTTTTTTTCCACTTTTTTCTATTTTTTACCTTTCCGATTTTTGGCCTATACTCTTTTCGTCCATTAAATTTTCCATTAGTGTTTAGGAACATATCAGGAAAAGTTCAAATTATTGTTTAATTTTACAACGACAATATCAGCAGTTACTAGCCAACATTTTTGCATGTTTTTTTTTCTTTTCCAACTTTCCGTATTAGTAACTCCGTTGCTTCACTGTTTGCTTTTTTTATATCACATTTTTTTCTTCCACTAAATTTTCCTTTACTGTATTTGGATTTAGGGCTTCACAATACTTCATAATATTGCTTACTGGTCATAATTAACCAATGTTTTTGTGACTTTTTTCATCTCTATTATTATTTCTTGATTATGGATCATTATGTTTTGTTTGTGCTGCATTTGAAATATTAAAGCCTATGATACTTTTGATATCCTTTGTCTTATTTTCTACTAAAGTAAAAATAAAAATTGCACCAAAGAAGACGCAGTTTGCTGATGCATTTACAGACTTATGAGAGAGTGGGATTTTTGAGTTTTGATGTCTTTTTCATTATTTAACTTGCTGATTTTTGGTTTTCAGTGAACATTTAGGGGGTAGTTCATTTAAAAGACAGAGAAACGTGTCGCTGTCGATGCTAAAATGAATCGTTTCTTCAGGAGATTCCAGAAAACGGAGCGGACATCGCTCACCTGGGTCACCTGCACACTCCGGGCCTCCCCAGCGGAGTGGATCTGCGCTACACCAACAGCAAAACCTGGGAGTTTGTGCGACATGACTGGAAGGTAATCAAACATTTCTTCTCTCTTGCTTCAAATATTGAAAATGTTCAGAGCTTCTTCTTTGCTTCATTCAGTCGCAGTTATCTCTGTGCACTTTGCTCTGTTTATTCAGCCAAAGATGTCCTCTGGAGCCTTTTCTGTTTCATGGAAACACTTTTATCGGCCTTATCTGGGAGGATTTGCGTCTTTTTATAATGAATCGTTCTTGATAAGCCAGAAGAATCCAGATATTGTCTTTATCTGTAATCCTTATTTCACTGTGACCGTAATAGTGAATCACTTTTGTCTGTTTTGTTTTTCGGTTTCCCTCGTAGGTTGAATGGGATCCGGAGCCTGAACCCAACAGTCACTGCTCTCAGATGAGGGTCAATCATTCACTCACCTTGTTTGGATGCCGTTTGCCTCTGCTGGATCTGCGCGTTGTGGCCAGACAGGTACAGTAAATACAGTACACACAGTTGAAACCACATATTCACATTTTAAAATAATTAAATTAAAATAATAGTGATTTTTCTGTATTACTTTCTTCAAATTCAAAGGTTTCTTTGTTTATTTCATAGAATTATCCTTTAATCTGTGTATAAGTTTGCTAAAAACAAAACAACCAAAAAAACAAAAGAAAATGGATATTAATAAGTTTCCTAGAAAGTCTTCCTAAAATATAAAAATAGCAGCAAAGAAGTGGTTAATAAAAAGTACATTAAGGTCCAACAAATCAGAAGTTGAAGCTTTGAGGTACAATAGAGAAAAAGATATAAACATTAAAGGACTTTATAGAACATGTAAATTATCATGTTAAAACTAAATTGGTGCTCAAGGGTTATAATTTGAATTGAAGTTAGCGATTTAGCATTAGCTTCTGCTAGCACTTTAGGGTTAGCACAGCTAACTACATAGTTAGCTAATTCATATTATATACTGTACGTTTTTTGATAACTACATTCATAAATTACAGGCCTAATAACAGTAATCATGGCTTTAAGCTCTAAACCCAGCAGTTTATGTTTTATTCCCGGTTCAGTGCGGTTCGTAACTGTTCCAGGTGGGCCCAGGTGTGGTGTTTCTGCGGTTCGACCACAGCTTCCTGGGCCGCGGCCTGATGATGCACTGCGTGACGCCTGTGGAGCCTCTGCTGCAGTGCGTCACTCACACCATGTTCTACCAGAGGAACATCCCAGCTGTGGTGCCCAAATTCATCCTCAAAGGAGAATCCATTCAGGTGCAGCTCTATGAATTTATATTCACTAAATCTTAGACATAAATAGTGAAATTGTTCTGCATTAGGTGTGAATTTGAGATTTTTCAGCTGCTCTAACTTTTGTTTTATTTCTATTTTATTCATATTTTTTAAATTATTTATTTTTCACGTGCCAAAATTGCTCATTATCAGTTGCAAGTTTGTAACAAAAGGATTTGTTCTAATTTTCCTTTGTCAGCCACTGCATTGATGGTTTATTCTTGCTAATCTTTGTAATAATATTAATTTTTAAATTAATTTTAATAACAAAGAAGCTTCATATCAGTGGTGAGCTTAAAAACTAAGATTTATTTTGTACATTTATCATCCAGTCTTTCTTTATGTCCTTTTAAATCACTTGTTACATTATATTTCTAATTTTTTATTGTGCGTATAAATACTTATTTTATTTAGAGGAATATTTTTACTACTACCTTTGGTTTAGTCCTTCAATACTTTTTTCCATTTTATTTTTACTTATTGTATAATGTACTATATTGTCTTTTTAAATCTTCAAATATTTAAGTTTTGAAATTGTTTACTATATAAACATTTATTCAATTTGAAAGGATCATTTTTAACCTTTACTTTTATTTTATTTAAGCTTATTTACATATTGTGTGTTAAGTTCATGTTAGAAGTAAAATAAATTATTATTAATTTATTAAGCAAATTAAATGAAAACTGAAAATCCCTTTTTAAATATTTTATCTTTAAATGTTGGATCTGTTCTTTAATAGCAGTATGTTGTGTATTTCCAATCTGAAGCGATCACTGGGTGCCTGCATCACCTCCTCGCGCCGTACAGTCACTGAAAAAGTGTAAATATTGTCTCATTAAAGCTGATAATTAGCTGAGCGGTGAAGAAACTGTCAGCTGTTTGGACGAGAAAGAAAAACCTGTAAATTAAAAATCAAATTAAATCTTGGTTTAAAAGCTGCGTATAATAATTACAATCAAATAGTTTGATCAAACTTCCAGGAATATTTTTTTTCTCCAATGTGGTGCTGAATACAAAAACAGTTGACAGCTGCTGGGAAGTGAAATGCCAGATCTCAGCAGCAGCTACAGTCACTGTGGAGCGACATTTCACAGCAAACCCCCTGCTGAGTCATGATAATTTACTGAGACTAGACAGCATAACAAACATAATAATGAGAATAAACTCCTGGTCCCAGTTCAGTCACCAGATCCAGATGTTTGTTTGTTTGTTTGCGTCTGCAGTTTGAACGCGACGTGATGATCTGGAACAACAAGATGTACATTTCCAAGCCCCTGCTGGTGAAGGAAGACGCTGCGGTTCGGAGGCACCGCCGCTGGTTCAGCCAGTTCTACAGCCAGAACAGCCCACGGCTGGAGTACCGGCAGGACACTTTGGACTTCTGACCCGCCTCTGGAGGTCGCCTCAGTCTGGCTCCAAGAAACCTCTCAGAGCAGGAATGATTTTTATCTGTTTCAGGTTGAAAAATTAAGCTATGCATTTTTTTTATGCTTTCCTAAAGTCCTAAAAGCCAAGCGCAAAAAAGATCCATCCAAGATCATGAAGAGAAATAAATTCCCTTTAACCCTTTAATGTGAAATTTTTATTAGCAATAAGCACATAAAACTGTCTAAAAGTGTGAATTTGTTGTATAAGGTTATTATGGGATGGTTTGAACTTGAAGGAATGTTCTGTTCACATGTAAATGTTTCACAAAAAGTCACACTTCACATGTTTTTGTAATTTCTTTTGGGTCTGTACTGCTTCTAATAACAACCCAAACGCTTAAAAACCACATCCAGCTGTTTTTTTTGGGGGGGGTTTAGCAATAAATTAATGTTTTTTGGTGTTTGGAAAATGGGCCGTTTCAAAAACTTCCAGAATGTTGAGTCACATTCCACTGACACTGAGCCGTTACCTAGCAACCAAAGACGACATTTGGTCTGCTGGTTTTACTGATGAATATACGCTGTATTGTGTCAGACTATCAAAACATTTTGAAAACGCTGTTCCCCTCCTTGCCTGTGGGGGCGCTGCACCAGGAGCCTCTGAAGATGACGCTTCCTTCTTCACGAAATGTAAACACAAAAGGAGTAGCATCACATTTTAGAGGTTGTAGGATTTCTCTTTTGTCTTTGGTAAAAAAAAAAAATCACAAGCTAATTCTCACACCAACACTTGACTCACAAATTTGTCTTGGTTGTATTTACCCAGAATGCCCTGCGCTTTCGTCCGGTCTTCAGTCCACTTGATGTTCACACATGCATTCAAACCGCACCAGAGTTCACTTCAACAGAACCAAGACTGAGGTTTGTAGGCGGACCAGAGTTCACTCTTTTGGTCCAAACCAGAGTTTGACTGTTCATTCACACATCCCCAAATGTACCGGACCTTCTTGGCAAACGAACTAGACTTGGATAAAAGTGGACTAAACAGGACTGGTATGAATGATGCACCATACAGGCGTTTTCCTACCTGGTTGATTCCCTTCAGTTGGAAATCATGACAGGTAAGCAAAAATGAAATGGGATCAAATTTTAGCAGTAGTAGGGTTTCTCTTTTGTCTTTGGTAAAAGACTACTGGCCAATTTTCCCACTAGTTATAGACTCGCGACTCGTTTGTTTTGGTTGTATTTACCCAGAATGCCCTGCGCTGTAGTCCACTTCTTGTTTTTGGAGTGGTCTCCTCTGGTCCGTTTGGTGTCGAGTTTGATTACTCATTCACGCCTCCCTAAACAAGTCAAACTTTCTAGTCAAACAGACTAGAGTTCAATTGACGACAAAGACTTGGTTTGATTGGAACCAAAATTGCAAAATTTGCTAAATTGTTTAGCTGTGGCAGTTGTCTTTCACTCTGCACTAATGAATTAAACCCTTTGAAAAACGTGTTCCCCTCCTCACCTGTGGGGGCGCTGCACCAAGAACCATTCAAGTAAACAACACAAAAACCTCCTTTTCCACAAAAGGTAGAAAAAAATGGAGCAGCGTCAGATTTTAGCTGTAGTAGGATTTCTCTTCTGTGTCTGGTAAAATAACACAAGCTAATTTTCCTGCTAGTAATAGACTAGTGCGTTTGCTTTGGTTGTATTTACCCAGAATGCCTTGCATTGTGGTCCACTTCCTGCTTTTAGAGTTGTCTCCAGTCCTCATGGTGTTGAGTTTGATTAGGGATTCACACTTCCCCAAACGAATCTGACTTTCTACTCAAACAGTCTAGAATTCACTAATGAATTTTGAAAAACCTGTTCCCCGCCTCACCTGTGGGGGCGCTGCACCAAGAACCACTGAAGTAAACAAGAAAACCTCTGAAGAAGACCAGAGCCACTTCCTTTCCAAACAAAAACGCCGCAGCCTCATTTTAGTGGTTGTAGGATTTCTCCTTTTTCTAAAATCTTTTGATGTGAAACTTTAAAATGTGACAGAAGCAACATTAGCTTTAGCCAAACAGGAGGAACGTATCATCTCTGTTGCTCCTGAATATTAATTTTTGTAGCTGACAGATGATCCACAGCTGTGATGTTTATTTAAATAAGCAGATTAAAGCTGTCTCTCATGCCTTCATGTGCTTGCTCATGCATTTCTTAGCTAGAAGCTTCCAGTTGAATATGTCAGCGCGTTAAATCGAGCAGAATCGGTGGGAAAAGGGTTTTAGTCTGCTGCATTTCGCCATGTTGTAAAAACTCTTTTCTGTTTAGGTTTGTGGGAGGATTGTTTGTCCTGAAGCATCACATTAATAAGTAAGTGAACTTAGCTATTTAAAGGGGGGAAACACAGTTTTGAAAGCTTGTTAGGTCTGTTTTGGGTATGAAAAATTACCTGCCAGGTACAGAAAACGCTCTTGAGTTGAATCCGCAGCCTTATGACATAGCAGACACAAACAACAACAGATGGGGCCAATCATCAGACATCTGCTCCACAAGAGTTGGGTTTTGCTGCAGCGGAAGTGTCAGGAGTCGGTGATGGTCCCATCTGCAGCAAACCGTGCGCATGATTTCAGCTCAAACGACACGCTGCAGCCCTCTGCCGTCTGGCCGACCGGACCAGCCGAACCTCATTCTGCAGAATGGAGAAGTACAAGGAGGAATCCCACCAGAACGACTGTAAGTTCAGGACTGTGGAAAACCGGGAGTCATCTTTTAATAGGCATGAATACAGCTGCAACTAACATAATTGATTAATATATCTATTAATATTACGATTAATCGGATAAAAAAAATCGGCGCACTTGCATTTTGCTGATTTTTTTATTTAACCACTTGCACCTTTAATATAAAGTACTACAGAAATGCAAACAAACAATTCAACTTCTTTTTTAGATAAGAAAATAAAAAAATTTAGACAATAAAATATTTGCTAAAGCTAAAAAAATACTTCTGACTGTTCAAAGTGTCACTATGATGGTATGGTATGAGACATATTCTGTGAAAAAGTCCAGCTGCCACCTCCCAGTGCTCCCAGTGGGAACCAGAAACACCCAATCAGAGCCACCAGGCGGTTTTAACACTTGCTCTCTGTTAGCACATAAACAGATTAGCAGAAGTTCATCCACCAGAGTTTTTTATGTAATTTTCCCATTTACAATTGAGCTGGGTCGTAAAACTTTCAGACTTTATTCCCATCTGACCTTGGTTGGGGTTTTCAGAAATGCTACTACACAGTTAGCTAGCAGGCTTTCTCCACTGTGACACAAATATTTGATTAATAAAGCCTGCAGTCTCCTTCAGGGCTTTTATTTTTAGCTTTTTAAAAGTAAAAACTTGAATCTGGGAGAGATTTTCCATGTTCAGTTGCAGCATTGAGACAAAACGAACCAGAAGGGAACAATAGTCGAGTTCCACATGTATGATTTATGCAAGAACTGCGCGCTAACATGAAAAACACATTGGAAAGGGAGGCATCCATCTGAAAATGACTCCTTAACGCAGTTAATTTCAAGGTCTCATTGTCATTTTTGTCGCAGCTCTTGCAGAAAGAGGTTTATGTCAATAGTGCCCAACAATCCCAGTCCAAAAGGAGCCTCTTTGCTCGGCCTCACCCCGTATAATCACTCGTTTTCTTCACACCATTCCACTTTAGAATGCTAGCTTTCATTTGCTGCACAGACCAGGAGGAGAAGCCGAGGACAGGCAGTTTGCAGAGAAGCAAGCTGCTGTCATGTTGAGCGCTAAGGCATGTAGGCGTTGAAGCGCAACACGTTCTGTCTGTTCTGTCCTTCACTTCACTCCCACTTTGAATGCGTCCAACACGTCGATTCATCTTTCATTCACTCAGGCCTTCATCTGCACCAACAAAGGGGAGTTTAGAGAGAGGAGGACAATGACTAAACAGATTTAATATTATTAAAATGTTAAAACCTTGAAGAAATGAGTGAAATTATTCTAGTTTTGTATCATTTAACCTTCCACATATTGGAAAATTGGGTAACATTTCAAAAATGTATAATGATTTAGACATTAATCCCTAATTAGTGTGTATTTTTAAAATATATTATTTAGCCTGATATGTACTCTTTACTTTGTTTTATACAACAGCATGTTAGGGCCATTGTAAATAGAAGAAAATTTGTAAATTGTAGAAGAAAAAAAATTTTTTTAGATAAACATGGAAATTTCTAAGTTTGAAAAGTCAAAAATTTTCTAGAAAAATAATCAGAAATTTTGAGATTAATTCTGATAAATTTTTAAGGGAAAAATTTGACATTTCTGACTTTCAAAACATGAAAATGATCAACTTTTGAAACTCGGAAAATTTTGAAAAGTTAAAAATTTTTGACTTTCGAAACTCAGAATTTCTAAGGTTAATCTCAAAATGTAATTTTTTTCAAGCAAATTTTAGACTTTTTAAATTCAGAAATTTAACAATATTTTTAGAAAAATTCTGAGATAAATCTCAAAATTTCTTTGTTTTTTTTTTTCTTGTAAATATTTAAACTTCAAACCCAGAAAATTCCAATTTATTTCTTAAAAAATTCTGAATTTTTTTCTAGCAAATATTCAGCTTTCCAAACCCAGAAATGTCCTAATTTTTTCTAGAAATGTTCTGAGATTATTCTCAAAATTAAAATTTTGTTGGTGGAAATTTACTCCTCTTTTTATATCTGCAGTTGTAGCTTTACGTTGAGTGAAGTTTTTTGTTTGTTTTTACTAAAACAAACATCTAATTCATGCATATAAATATTGTTCTGGTTCGTTGAATTTGTTTAAGTTCATATTTATCACTTTGCGTAAGTAAAATAAGCTGCTAAGAAAACAGCAATACATTTCTTGCTGGACTTGCTGATATTGCAACTTGGTGTGCAATACCAGAAATGACCAGCAGGGGACACTGAGGAGGATTTCAGTAGAAAAGTGAACGTTCTTCCATAAATTATTGTCATAGAAATATTTTCTTCATTATGTGTGTATCAAACTACATTGTTAAAACAAAATATAAGCCTAAATTTATCTATTAATATTGTGTTAGATTTCCCAAAAATTATACTCAGTAGCTCTACTCAAACATATTTTTACTTAAGTGAAAGTAAAAATGTATTTTTGTAAAAAAAAAAAAAAAAGGCGAATCTTGCATTGAGTAACTGATCAAAACATCAATCATTTAATATTTAAAAATAAAAAGTATGAAGTTAAAAAATATAAAGTTTAGTGTATTTTAGGAACCAAAATGAGAATAATTCATATAAAAATGTAATTTAAAAGTCAGGCAAAATAAAATTTGGAACATAAAACTTGTGAAACTTTAACAAAGACTGCAGGTGTGTGTCTATTTTTGGTAAAATGTTGGTTAAAACAAAATTATTCTTCATTCGGGGTTTACAAAAGTAGAGATATTTTATTATGAAATTACTCAAGTAAAAATCAAAATTACAGTGTAGTTAAACTACATTTTTCCCAAAAAGTTACTCAAGTAAATATAACTACACAACTTCACCAGTTTTCAATAAGTTATTTCAGAAGAAATTAGCAGTAATGAATAATAAAACATCATCAGCAGTCGGTGCTGAAGAGCCAAGCTTTCACCAAACGGCCCCACGACGCGTTTTGGACGCCCCGCTCTGATGCATCCTCCATCTTCTCATATTGTTTTCCAGAACTTATTAGAAGGAATTGCTGATGTGGGAATTGCTGCTTTAGAGCAACATCCACACACACATCCACACACACACAGAAACATGAGTTCCTCCCTTTGCTCTGCAGAGGACTGTCTGCGTGGGCGGAGTGTGTATCACTCAGAGCGTCTTCCTGCAGCATGTGTGTGTGTGTGTGTGTGTGGGTGTGTGTGTGTGTGTGTGTGTGAACTTGGTTTTTGTCTCACTGTGTTTATGATTTATTCTCAAAGAACCGAAGAGTTGTTGTTCTGTTTCAGGCCTGATTCTGGTCCAGTGTTATCGATGTGTGAGGAGGAGGAGGAGGATGAAGATAACGAGCCCACAGGGACCGACCCGCCTGTGACAGTCAGGCTGCAAGCTAATCATTAGGAACGACGCTTTACATTAAAACTTATTTATTTTGTCTGGTATTTCTAGGAATTTGGTGATGATGGAGACATTTCTTCTCCTGTCTGAGTTGTTTTTAAATATTTTTCCGCTTTTGTTTTAGTATAACTGAAACATTGTAGATATATTAAAATATTTGTCCATTTCCACCAAACAAATCTCAGAAATTTTCTAGAAAATAATCAGTTTTTTGGCCATTAAAACAAATTTCCAGGTTTTTTCACACATTACTCTGAAATTTTAAAAAATTTTTATTAACTCTTCAAACTCTGAAATTTCTATTTTATTTTTTAGAGGTTTCTTACATTAAACTAAAAATCTCTATTTTCAGTTTTTTACAGCAAATTTTTTAACTTTCAAGCTAAGAAATGTCCTTATTTTTCTTATTTTGTTCTACTTCTGAGTTTAATCTACAAATTTCTGATGTTTTTGAGGCAAATTTTAAACTTTTCAAACTCAGAATTTCAGAATGTTTTTCTATAAACTTTCTTATATTAATCTCAAAATTTCAGATTTTTTTCTAGCAAATTTTTGATTTTTCAAACTAAAAAATGTCAAGTTTTTCTAGATAATTTCTGAGATTAATCTATGAATTTCATTTATTTTTTGTGGCAGAATTTTACTCTCCATTTTCTTCTCTCTTTAATGACCCTAATAAGCTGTCATATGACTGAGACATGAGAATGTTTGAAATGTTTTTCTGCTCCAGGGAGTTTGTTTATTTGTGTTAATGAGGAAAACCTTTAGAAATAAATCCTTCCAGACGAGCCCAGAGGGAAAAGCAGGACTCGTTCTCGCTCATCCTTCTGATTTATTCAGATTCTGTTCCTAAAAACGACAGAAAAAGTTTTTCTCCTTCTTTCTTTGTCCTGCATCTAATATTAACTACTTTTGCTTTGTTTTATTTTTACTGTCCAGTAACGACAAAGACGACCATATTTGGTCATTCTTTTACTTTCTGTATAGTTTCATCTCTCTAATGGAAAAACACTTTTATCATCACATTTAA
>CAEFZY010020549.1:0-18779 GCA_903066815.1 Brachyrhaphis roseni | reverse complement strand
GCATGGGTATGTTGGCATTGTTTTTGGCGGAGTTATGTTTTTTCATAAAAAAAAATTATGCAAATCGCCCGGGCTCGGGCGGGTGGAGGTTAAGTGTTAAGGAAGATATTCAACAATACTATTGATGAGGATTGTGATACTGACATCAATAACCTCCATTTTTCTTTCACTTGTTGATCACTAAAAGTAAAAAATTATTTTTTAACTGCAACACAAAATGACGATGTAATATCTTAAAACAAATTGTATTTTTCTGTATCTAACTGTAAATACTACAATAAGAAAGTTAAAACTGAAATCAAAATTGGCATACTTTCATACATAAAGAAATAATTATTCTTTCTGCAAATATAAAAGATACAAAATTAAAAACCTTTACATACTAAACATACAGTCAGAAAGATAAATATTTAGCTAATTAACTTCCATTTGATAAAATATTTTGTTTGGAGCAAAATATTTAGTAAGAAAGATTTAGCTGCACAATAAATATTTAGCTTGCTAACTAAATATTTCGTTTGTCATCTAAATATTTACAGTGTAATGAAGTATTTAGTTAGAAACTGTGACTTTTATAAGAGAATAACATTGTGAAAATATGGATTTTGGAAAATGAGTCCTCTTGAATCAGGCTAAATAACCCAAATTGTAATTTACTGAATAACTTCACAAACGTCGCCATGTTTTTAAGCAGATTTAAGCTTCTTGGCTGGCCTCTGGCCGCAGTCTGAGGTCTGTGTGTCGCTGCCTTGTAGACCCTCCAGAACAGGAAGTTGCAGTTTGGTCGCCGTCGCCGTCGCCCACAAACACAACTCCAGCCTGTGAGGCGTCCAGTCCTGCTGCGGATCCACTGAGAGCAGAAAGCAAAGTCACAGATCTCCATCTGCTCTTCAACAAGCCCTCAGCAGCCGGGCGTCGCCTCACCTCGGTTTAGCGTGGCAGCCTGGGCGGCCATTTTGTCCAGGTAGCGCGCGTAGTGCTTCGCGGTGTACTGGACGGGCTGCAGTCCAGGAACGCTCTCCGCTGCTTCATCAGACATGAACGCAGTCAGAGCCGGAGCCGCTGCTGCCAACACCGCTGCAACAAAACACTCAACGTCACTCACGCAGAAATATACGGGGTTTTCTGCAACATTTCTGAAATTAATTTCAATTTTTTTCTAGCAATTTTTTGACTTTCAAACTGAAATTTTCATGTTTTTTCTCTAGGAAATCTGTGGCTTGAAATTCAGGAATTCTCTGTTTTTTATGGAAAATTTTAGTTTGTTTTTTCTCACAAATTTTCAAGATTCAAATACAGATTTCTGAGATTTTTCTGGCAAATTTTTTGACTTTTCAAATTCAAATGTTCTTATCTTTTATAGAAAGTTTAATAGGTTTTTTTTTAAATTTGTAACTTAAAATTCAGGAATTTTCTTGTTTTTACAGAACATTTAAGATTTTTCTAGAACATTTTAAACTTAATTATTTTTTTCTAGAAAATGTTTTTTTGAGATGTTTCTTAGCAAATTTGTGACTCTCATCTAATTTCTGAGATTTTAAAACTCAGAAATTTTGTTTTTTATAGAAAATATGAGATTTTTCAAGCAAACTGAACTTTTCAAATTCAGAAATTTCCTTGTTTTTTCTACAAAATATTTAGGATTTTCCCATGGAAATTAACTCCTCTTATTGCTTTTTTAATACGTAGGCTACATCAGCCCTAACACGCTGTTAAGCGTCTCTGAGTGTAGAAGGTTTTAGTTTGATGTTTGTCATCAAACTAAAACAGATAAAGTCTTTGAACAGATAAAGTTTTGCTTCCTTGCTTGCAGGCTGAGCCGTGTGCAGCCATTAAGAGCGCTGCGCTCCTCCGTCTGACGGTTGAGCAAGACTCTGTGAACTTATTGGAAAATCAATCACCCAGACTACCAGCCATCGCTGTGAAATATTGAGCTGTCCGCTGTGATTTACCGCTGCCGTATTCATGCAGAGGGGAGTGGGAAGACACCAACCTGAGGCTGTGGCGGGGCCGACGCCTTTCAGGCCGCTGAGCTCAGCGACGGCCGCCGGAACGTCGGGCAGGAGGCCCAACGCCGTTCTGGAGCGTTTCTGGACGGCGTCCTCGCCGTTGGAGGCCGCCAGCTGCTGCAGCCTCGGCCTGAACTTCCCCCTCTGGACGGACACACGAGACACACGCTGCCTTTACATACGAATGTCAGCAAAACGTCGTCTATATTACACTAACAAATGCCAAAATGAAAAGTTGGCCAATTCTGTGGTCAATGGAAACGCAGCTGCTGTTTATTGCAGAAGTGAGTTGTTGCGTTTCTAATTGAGATTATGGAAATTAAGGCACAAATTTCGCAAAAACTCACATTTTTGATGGAAAGTTTTCTGGGTTTTTGGGCCACATTGAAATTGGTTTATTTCACAGAACTACAATGGCAACAACAGGATGTTACTACTGCCGGAAACTACAAAGAAGACGACAGGAAGTGGTAGGATGATGTTTTCTAGTGACTTATCGTGTGAACAAACATATTCACATGATTTTAATTTAGTTTCTTTTTTAGTGGAAACACAGTAGTGGTGAAATTGTATTTTTCCAACATCAGTAGAAAAGTTTTGTGTACATTTGTGATGGAAACAGCTAGCGGGGTTAGCATTTACCGTTAGCTTCCACTCCATTAGCATCTTCAGCTCTGACAAGGTGATGTGTTTGTCGGGTCGACTCGAAATCAGCGCCGGCAATTCCTCCTGGTACCTGAACAGACAGATGGCCTTAAAGCTGCAGAATGTAACCTTTATAAAAAATGCTTTTTCTTTATCATATTTGTTGAAACAGCATGTGGTGACAGTTTGATTTGAGACAGATAATTTAGGACCTTGAAAAGTCAATAGTTGGATAGAAAAAAAAAACACTTTGAGACTAATTTCAGAAATGTTCTAGTAAGAACATGAAAATATCTGAGTTCCAAGTGGAAAAGTTCAGACTTTTGAGACTCAACATTTCCGGTGTTTTTACTAGAAAATATTTTAGCCTAATCCCAAATTTCTGAGTTTAATCTAGCAAATGTTCAACCTTTCAAAGTCATAAATTTCCTATTTTGTCTTTAAGATCTCTGAAAATAATCTCATTTTTTAATTTATTTTCTAGAAAATGTTTTGACTTTTCAAAGTCACAAAATTCTTTTTTTTATTATTATTTGTAAGAGTAATCTCAAAATTATTTGACTAAATATTAGACTTTTGATATTCAGAATTTCTCTGATTTTTGTAGCAAATTTCTGAGATTAATCTCAAAATTAAAATTTTCTGTTCTAGCAAAATTTTGACTTTTCAAACTCACAAGATTCTTGTTTCTTATAGAAACTTTCTAAGATTAATTCTAAATGTATTCATAGTTTTTCTACCAAATATTTGACTTTTGAAACTCAGAATGTTTTTTCTCTTGAAAATTTCTAAGATTGATCTTAAAAAAAAAAAGAATTTTAGGAAATTTTCTACTTTTTAAACTCAGTAAAGTCATGTTTTTTCTACAAAATTCTTGAGATTAATCTAAAAAATGTTATTCATTTTTTCCCTTCTTTAATGGCGCTGATTCGGCTTTGTGTTGCGTCCAGGGCTCAAAAACAGAAATCACCATTTGTCAAGCTGCAGTAGCTTCGGCCTCTTGGCTTTGGCCGCGGCCTCCACCACGTCCCAGTACTTCTCGTAAACGCTCCTCCATACTTCCGCTTCCCCGCAGCCGAACAGGGCGGCCATATTGGAGAGGTCACGGCTTCAACTACAAATCACAGCAGAAGAAGGATGTTTGCTTAAACTTTCAACATAAAGCACAATAAAAACGCATTAATTACCGTATTTCAATTGAAATCATCTCGATTAGATTCTTGTTCTTCTGTATGCTTTGTTGGCAGTTTACAATTGCAGTTTTACCGCCATCTGCTGGACAGAGGGCGTAATCTAATAAATAGAACATTTTAACAAACTTACAAATATAAAATTGTGGGAAAAAATATAAAAAATTATATATATATCTTCTTTATTCTGTGTACAATGTTTTTCCTGCCAAATTGTATTGATGTCATCTTTAATAATTACTTTTACCTCTGTTATACTCAGTTACAATTTGCAGGGATAAAAACAATGGATAAAACTTCTTTAATATTATTAATAACCAAATATTTAGACACCAGATTTTCTTCCAGTTCCAGTTGAGAAAAACTCATCGCCTTCTTCTTTGGAAGGTGAACGGGGCCGCTTTGCGTAATTCTCGCGAGATTATAGTAAAATAGTATTTCCGGTGTTGCAAGCATTTAGCAACAGCTCCAGAACATAAGGTTTGTAGTTTGACACCGCTTTATTTTTCGATATTGCTAAACTTTATGAACGTTTTGTTGTTCATAATTTTATATCTAAAACGTTTTCCCGCCTTTCGCGCTTTCCGTCTGTATAGGTTCTGGTGGACCGGCTAATGTTAGCATCACACTGCGGTCTTGTTTATGGTGGAAGTAAGCTGAGCGTCCTGCGAGCTTAGCCGTTTTCTGTCCAACTCACCAGCAGAGCGAGGAGCAGAAAGGAAGCGGGCTGTTCTGGATAAACAGATTTAGCAGAGAAATGAACCTGCGGCGGAGCGGCGAGTCGGTAGAAGCTCATTAGGAGGCGGGCAGCCTGGCTGTGGCTCTGCTAGCACATGTTGCTCCGGGGATGATCTTCACGTGAGCACCGAGAGGCTCCTTATCAATCAGGTGAGAAGAACATTCTGTTTCTATCTCTTTATTTAATTTAAAACTATGTTAACACGAAAAATAACAACAAACATACAGCTGTACAAACGGGCATCACAATAAATACAAAAGCAAAATGTTTTTAATATTTTTAACATAAATTACAGTACAATATTTCTCTGAAATTAATGAATATAACATTTAATTCCACTCTACATGGTTAATAAACATTACTATTAACTACTGTGCTCCGGAAAAAGATGTAATAGTTTCCTAAACTTTTCTAAAGGTTATTTAAGACATTTGAATGTCTTAAATCATCAAACCATTGATTATTCTTAATCATAATATACAAAGTTGAGCAATCAATCAATCAATGATTGGTTTCGTTTCTACCCTATCAAAGCACTCAGAAGGTCAGATTCTCAATGCAATGGATCATTTTACTCACCAGTCTAACAGTGAATCTTTTACAACATTTTAACATTATGCAGACATTTTCATAATTAAATCTCTGAATCAAACTTAATTTATTCAGACATGAACTCATAATTGTAATCTTGACAATTTTTTCACTCATTAACATTGTTTAGAAGTTTTTATTTAATAAGAGAGCATAAACTTTTAATTTGACAGTTTCTCATGATGCCTTGTAGTTTGCAGTTAAAGAAGATTTAAACTTGTCTTGTGGGAGTCAGACGGTGTCATCCTGTCAAACGCTGACCCAGATGTTTCTCACTCACAGGTTTCCTCTCATGGGAGGAAACTGGCTATCTGCAGAGATTGATGAAGCCATCAGTTCTTCACAAAGTCAGTACTACAGCTGATATAATTATTAATATGTCTAGAGTTTATTTATTTATTGTTTCTGCTACAAACTGAGGCTCTAATGTTGTGTACTTATTAACGCCACCTGTTGGTAGAATATGGAACTCTTTTATTTTAGAAAATATTAAATTAATTTTTAACATTTCTATGATTGTATTTATTTTTTCTTAGATATTATTTAAAGCTATTCTGTAAGGTTCCATACTGAATCAAATTCCATCAGTTTATATAAACAAAAATAAGTTTGTTTATATGAACCATACTGGTCATATAATCAAGTTAAATGACCAGAATGAGGTCAGCTGAGCTGCCTGGCTTTGTCTTAAATAAAAAAAAAAAAATCAGTTATTATTTGAAATACATACGGTGAGCAAGTGGATGTGTAAAACTCACTAATAGATAGATAGATAGATAGAAGTACTTTATTCATCCCAACAGGGAAATTACTTCGCAGTTGCAGCTTAAAAACAATCATAATAATAATAATAACAGGAGAAAGAAAGATTTACAACTTAATGGCATTTTTAAATCCATTTTTGAGAACTTTGAACAGAACTAGAACTAGGAATTATTATGATTTTAAATGTATTTTTAAGATTTTCTTTTTATTTTGCACTTCCACTCTTTTTCTTTTTTTTATTATTATACATTTTTTATTTATTTGATTTTTTTTAACATATTTTATTAATTTCTTCATTTATATATACATTATTTGTTGGTTTAGTGCATTTTTTTATTCATATTTTATTGTTTTTTTTTATGTATTTCATAGATAGTTTTTTCTTTAAATAATTTCTTCTTTTAACTCTTCTTTACTGTTTTTTCTGTAGCAGGAAGATGGAGAAAATGTCCCGGGTCACGACGGCCCTCGGCAGCAGCAGCATCACCGGCCGAACCATGTTCTGCCACCTGGACGCTCCGGCCAACGCCATCAGCGTGTGCCGGGACGCCGCCCAGGTGGTCGTCGCCGGGCGCAACATCTTCAAGATCTACGCCCTGGAAGAGGAGCAGTTTGTGGAGAAGCTGAACCTGCGCGTCGGCCGCAAACCGTCGCTGAACTTCAGCTGCGCCGACGTCATGTGGCACCAGATGGAGGAGAACCTGCTGGCCACGGCCGCCACCAACGGCGCCGTGGTCACCTGGAACCTGGGCAAACCGTCACGCAACAAACAGGACCAGCTGTTCACGGAGCACAAGCGCACCGTCAACAAGGTGTGCTTCCACCCGACGGAGGCCTACATGCTGCTGAGCGGCTCGCAGGACGGCTTCATGAAATGCTTCGATCTGCGCAAGAAGGAGTCGGTCAGCACCTTCTCAGGTAATCGCAGCTCAACTGTAGAGTACAGAATATAGATAAACAGGAAGCAGAAACAAGATTAAAAGACATTTAACAGGGAAATTAGACACGTACTGATCATAAAGCATCAAAATAGCAGAAGAGCAAAAAGTTTCTCAGCAGCTTTAAACTGAATTGATTTAACACTAATAAAGATTTTAAAAATAACAATAAACAATATTAACTAAAGATGAAGTAAAAATGTGACAGTAAATAAAAATTGTATTAAAAAATATAAAAATGTTGAAGGAAGGAAGGAATGATCTCCTGTAGCAGTCAGTGTTGCAGCAGATCTGCCTAAGCCTCTGACTGAAGACTTTCTGTTGTTTGATGTCTGATGAACGGAGGCTCCACTGCAACTTACTAAACTTTGAAAAGTAACATTTTGTGGTCAGAAAACCGAACGGTGAAAAGATGTTGCTGTTTTTTATGTCTGGCGTTTCGGTGCAGGTCAGTCGGAGAGCGTGAGGGACGTCCAGTTCAGCATGAAGGACTATTTCACCTTCGCTGCTTCCTTTGAAAACGGGAACGTCCAGCTGTGGGACATCCGGCGGCCGGATCGCTACGAGCGGATGTTCACGGCTCACACCGGCCCCGTGTTCTGCTGCGACTGGCATCCCGATGACAGGTACAACGTTTCCGCAGCAACGCAGCAGAAAGCAGAATGAACATCAACACACAATAAATATGTTGATCAGTCTTCCAGTTTCTACGACTCAAAAGCAGCTCTGACCAGGCGGGGTTGAGTTAAAGGAACTCAATGCTTTGGCCATTTTCTGGACGTTTGTTCCAGATTTGTGGAGCATAGAAGCTGAATGCTGCTTCTCCATGTTTGGCTCCAGAACAGAACCAGAAGACCTGAGAGGTCTGGAAGGTTGATGCAACAGCAGCAGATCTTTCAGCCGTTCAGTGATTTATAAACTAACTTCCTGGTTTTAGTGTCGGATTCCTTTATACAGCCCTGTGAAGACATTGTTGCAGTCGATGTGACTAAGGATTTTCTCTCGATCTTTCTGGGACATTACTTCTTTAATCCCAGAACTGTTCTTCAGCTGATAGAAGACTGACTTTGTAACCGTCTTTATGTGGCTCTAAAGGTTCAGGTCAGTTTTGTTTTAGAAACCTTCTGCTCTCCTCGTTTGTGTCTCAGGGGTTGGCTGGCCACCGGCGGCAGAGACAAAATGGTGAAGGTTTGGGACATGACCACCAATCGCGCCAAGGAGATCTACTGCGTCCAGACCATTGCGTCTGTGGCTCGCGTCAAATGGCGCCCGGAGAAGAAGTTCCACCTGGCCACCTGCTCCATGATGGTGGACCACAACATCTACGTGTGGGACATCCGCAGACCTTTCATCCCCTTCGCCACCTTCGAGGAGCATAAAGACGTGACCACTGGGATCGTGTGGCGCCACCAGCACGACCCTCACTACCTGCTGTCCGGCTCCAAGGACAGCACGCTCTACCAGCACATGTTCAAGGACGCCACGCGGCCCGTGGACAAGGCCAACCCCGAGGGCCTGTGCTTCGGCCTGATGGGCGACCTGGCCTTCGCCGTCAAGGAGAGTCTGGTCAGCAGTGACGCCGGCAGGAAGCCGTACCCTGGAGGCGACCGCCGCTACCCGTTCTTTTCCTTCAAGAAGCCCAACCCGACGGAGCAGTTCGCCCACGTGTCCAGCGCGCTGAGCGTCTTCGAGACGGACTTGGACAGCAGCCGCATGGACTGGTTTGTAAAGACGGCACAACTCTACCTCCTCAGTGGGAAGCCGTTTACGGAGCTGTGTGACCATAACGCTACGGTGGCCCGGGAGCTCAAACGGCCGCAGGTAAGACGGGTCAGAACAGAACAGGTCCTTCTGGAAACAGTAAAGTATTTTTCAATTTGAATTTGAACCGCTAGAGAGGGACTCTAGTTTTATCCAGTTAAAGTTAATTTAATGTTAATATTCACAGAGGTGAATATTACTTTATATTCATTTATGTTCTTTAAATTTCCTCATTTTGTTTTGCTGCAACCAGGAACTAAAGCCAATAAATTAATAGCAATATATATCACAATAGACGGAGCAAAATTAGTGGCACAAACTAACGCACTCATTTTCTGGTTGCCTAGCAACAACCTGCTGGGTAAGAAGCAGTTTCAAGTTCTCCCAAACTTTGGTTACCTAGCAACAGCCTGCTGAATAAATGGCAGCAGTTTCAAGTTCCCCCACTTTGCCTCAAAACTTAAAAAATTAAAAACAAAACACAGAGAAAACTGAATAAAACAGGAACACTCACAGCATCAGCTCGACAGTATGTCAGATATTTTCAACAAGAAACCTAATCAATAATTATTGGTATTGACTGACTGTCACAAAAAATAGAAAAATAAATCAAATTGGGTCGATCACTCGGAGCGCCACAGGTTTTCATCTCCTCCTTGGTGGATTCACTGAAATCAGCAGCAAAGCTTTTTTATGAAGTAATTTAAAAGATCCATAAAGATTTTCTGATGCAACACTTCAAAATGCCCAGTGATAAAGAAATGCTGACAGAAACAGTTAATAACCATGTTTCCAGTCAACTGTCATGCAAATTATGAGCAAATTTTAAAGTTTGGAAAAAATAAAAAAAACTGTGAATTAGGTCGATCAATTGAAACGATCAATGCGCTAACAGCTTCTCATTTCCTGTTAGCACATTAATTAAGAAAAATAAAAACCCACTTCAAGAGGACAAAAACTTTTCTTTGTGAAAAAAAATACATATATTTTGTTGTAAAAAAAAAAAGAGAAAAAATTGTGGGAAAATTTTTGAGAAAAAAAAAATTGTGAAGCAAATTTCTGCAAAAAAATAAAAGAATTTAATGGAAAAAAGTTTTTTAATGTGATACTTCAAAATACCCATTTAAAAAAAGACTATTTGAGCACAGTTACTGTTTCCATCCAGTTGTCATGACTTCTTTCAGCAAACTTTTAAAATATGGACAAAAAATGTAAAAAAAAAAAGCAAATTAGACCAATCAATCAGTTCACCACCAGTTTCCATTTTAGCACGTTAAATATGTTTGTCATTTTGAGGAAATTTTTTTGTGTGTTTTTCCATTGAAAGATAAGGTTGTAATATTGTGAATAAAATATAAAATTTAAATTTCAAGAATAATGTCAAAATGATGGTAACAAAATAAAAATGTTTTGTGATTAAAGTCAAAATATTCGAAAATAATGGAAATATTTTGAAAAGGTGAAAAAGTTTTGACATCAAATGTCTGTTGGTATTTTACATAAAATTCTATTAAAATATGTGAAGTTTCTGTTTAAAATGTGGAAAAGTTCAGCCGTTTATTGACCAAAATAACAAACCTTTATTCAATCGAAAGGTTTCAACAACATGGACCATGCTGAGAATCATGTTTTCTGACCCAGCACCCGGTCCAAACCACAGCCTCAGTAAACTGGGCAGTTTACCACTAATGAACAGGTAATCTGATTCACAGATTATAATCTGGATTTCTGGTACAGCAATCCTGAATGTTTCTGCTTTCAGTTTCAGCATGAAAGAAATGGGTCCGGAGAGCAGACTGGAGCGCTGCAAAGGCGAGAGCCGGCAGGATAACATCCACCTGGAACTGGGCAACTCGCACATCAGCAACAACAACGAAGGTAAAGTTGCCGCTTCGCGCCTAAAGCCGGGGATTCAAACCGTCGTCCTGTGAATCAATCTGACTTAATTTCCAGAAAACGAGGAGACGGAGGGCAGCGACGGCCCCACAGAGTACATGTTTGGAGACGCAGAGCTGGATGACGACGACCTTTACCCCATGGAGCACGACAACCAAACGGGTCAGCCCAGATCCCATCAGTAACCAGAAACTCACCTCAGCAGTTTGCTGCTAGCTAAACGGCTAGCTGCGCTAACCCTAAAGCAATAATCCTAAACATTAGATCTGCTAACACAATGGCTTTGTACCAACATTATGTTAAGCGGAAGCTAATGCTGAAGCACTAACGGAAAATTAGCTCCTCTGGTAGCGTATTAGCATGAAGTTAGCTTTTAATCCTGCTTCCTCTGCAGTGCCGGAGGAGCCGGTGTACACGCTGCCTCCGGAGGCCTTCCAGCTGCGCCACGAGATCATTGACAACCTGTCGGCGCCGGAGCACCTGCAGCAGGACAAGGCCGACTCGCCGCACGTCAGCGGCAACGAGGCGGAAGTCGCCTGCTTGACGCCCATCGAGTCGTTCTCGCTCATCTCCATTTCCCAGCCGCTGTACACCCCACACTTACACGCCAGCTTCTTCTGCCCCATCGTTCGCGAGATGCTGAGCCACTATGCCGAGCGTGGCGACGTGCAGATGGCCGTGTCCGTGCTCATCGTGTTGGGGGAGAGGATTCGCAAAGAGATCGACGACCTCACTCAGGTCAGGAGACTCAGCAGCATCAGCGTTTATTGGCATTTTGTTAAGTGATTGGACAGTTTTTGGACCTTCTTTGCCTCCGTAGGAGCACTGGTACATGTCCTACATAGACCTGCTGCAGCGGTTCGAACTGTGGAACGTTTCCAACGAGGTCATCAAGCTGAGTACCTGCAGCGCCATCACCTGCCTCAACCAGACCTCCACCACTCTGCACATCAACTGCAGCAACTGCAAGCGGCCAATGAGCAACAAGGGATGGATCTGTGACAGGTACAAACATCAAAGATTACATTTCTGCCCTCTTAAGGTGTTTGCTTTTTCTAAACTCGTCACTTTCTAGATATTTCAGATAAATTTCACATTACGTACATCTAACCAATTGATTGATAATAACCAATCAATTGGTTATTAATCAAATAACAACCAATTGATTATCGGTTATTATTTGACCTATTGGGGTCACTTCTGCTAATGCACTAATTGCAGAGCTAATTATTAGTTTAGCCTTTTAGCAGATTTGCTAACAGAAAAGGTGTAGTGCACTTAGCTTCCCCTAATTGGAAGTGGTGCTCCAGGGTTATTGTCTTTCAGTGTCAGATATAATTTGCATCAAATGTCTCACTTTAGCGTTAGCTTCTACAATGTTCCTTGTTGGTATAGCGGAACTATTGCTTATGATTAGCGTTTAATGATTAGTGCAAGTAACATTTTTGTTTCTTTCTAGAAATAACACTGCCACCTGCAGGTAGCAGTAAAGTCACGTTAAACTAATGTTTTTGACCATTTTTGCAGAGAATTTACAGTAATTGATTATGCATTAGCTTGAAAAATGTGGAATATGTTTGTGTACATTTCTACAAAAAACTGGAGAGACTGATTCCATAAAGTTTCCTTTTCATCTCATATGATATTTTTGGGGATTATTGGGGCCACTTCCGCTAATGTGCTAATTGCAGAGCTAATTATTTGTTTACCTCTAACTGAAAATGTTTATTTTGTGCACCTTTTTTAAAAACCAAAGTAAGCGTGTACGTCTGTCCTGCAGGTGTCGCCAGTGTGCCAGTGCGTGCGCCGTGTGCCACCATGTGGTGAAGGGGCTCTTCGTCTGGTGTCAGGGCTGCAGCCACGGCGGACACCTGGAGCACATCATGAACTGGCTGAAGAACAACTCTCACTGCCCTGCCGGATGTGGCCACCTGTGTGAATACACCTGAGACCCCATCGCACACCTGGGGAACGTTTTCACGCCTCAGAGCGCTCTGCCGCCCCTTGTGGCCTTCATGTGAAATCACACCAACAGGTCAATCGGATCCCTGTGGCTCCAGTGATTTCTCTTCAGCAGAATGTAAAACCAGCGATTGAAATGTTCAACATTTTACAGTTTTCAGATCTGTTTTACATATTAACACTTATTTTGAGCAACTGTAGATAATGTAACATTAATTTATAACAAGGAAAATGGCTTTGAGCGAAACATTAAAACACTTGAGATGAAGCCCAGAAGCCCGTTTGTCTTCACATTATTTGCATCAAATAGATCAGAAAGACAGAATTTTAAAAAGTTCATATCCCTTTAATTTATTTATAGTCTGTCACAACAACAAAACTTTTATTTAATTTTTTTTTCATATCAGATCCAATTTTAATCATTTCTGAACTTTAGTTCTCCTTTTTTCTAAAATAAATAAATTATAGAAAATATTTTTATCCTTTGAGTTTGGAGTATTGAGGCCAGGTTACGAGAATTTTTAATTATGAGAATAAATTACTAGCAAAATAAAGACACAATTTTACCAGAAATAAAAAAGCTTCTAGAGTTAAAGAATGAATGTGAGAAGATAGTTTTTTACTTTATTCTGGTATTATTTTGACTCTGTCGTACAATGCAAATATATTTTTACAAATGAAATAAGACAAAACAAAACTAACTTATAAGTACAACAGCTTGTTTTAAAAAGTGAAACAATTGGCAGATTTCACTAATGATCTTAAGACTTATTAAATGTTACAATTGAAATAATCTGCCAGTGGAATTAATACATTTCTAAAATCAATATTAAGGAATTTACATAAAACAAGCTCATATCTTACTAAAATTATACTTGTTTTGTCTTATTTCAAGTGTAATAAGATATTTGCAGTAAAAACCAGACAAAAATACTTGGTAAAATTTTGTGTTTTTGCAGTGCAATACTAAGTAATGTTGCGTCTGTATTCTGCCAAAAACAAAATGTTATTCTGGCCTTAATGACGACTTAGCATATGAGCCATCATACAACAAAAAAGTACGTTTCCAAGTAAAAAATCTATTTCTGAGATTAATCTCAAAATTTGTGAAATTTACTTTTTGCCATGAAAACAGTTCATGTTAACCACAAGAGGGCGCCACTGGGAACAGATTTCAGATTTAAGAAAACAAATTTCATTCAAAATCAGCAGGACTTTCACTAAAACTAGGACAAACAGATTACATTTAATTTTCCATCATTTCTTCCTCCTTTTCTTATTCTCTGTGCCTTTGCACGCTGAGTGCAACACACCAGCACAAGCGGTGAGGGTCATGACCTCTTCCTGCCTACTTGTCGTTTCCCTGCAGCAGCAGAGTTGCTCCCGCCCTCAACTGGGCAAGCGCAGGTCCTTCAGCCAATCAGAGGCGGGCAACAGGTAGCCAATCAGAGGCAGCTGGTGCTGCTCTACTCGCTGCGGCGCTGTAACTCCTCCAGCGGCGGTTCGGGGTGGTTGACTCACCCTCCGTCAAATATTCACAGTAACCCTTTAAAAAGCAGCGGAGAGAAACTGGTTTCAGTTCATTTGAGATGAAGAAGATAATCCGTCAAAAAAAATAAAAAAGATAATACGTCATCCAGGCAGAAGAGACGCGGGAATGCTAGGAAGCTGGCTAGCAGCAGCTAGTTAGCGGTAGCTTCAAATCACAGAACGCAATGACGATGTCTTGAAACTTAAAAAACTGTTTTTGTAAGCGCTTAGGCTATTTCTGGAAACCCAAAGGAAAGTAGTAAAATGTACAAAGTGTGAATTTGTTATAATAAGTTCCCTTTGGGTTTTTGTAAGGCTGTGTGGACTGACTGGACCGGTTCTGACCTGCTGCAGCCCGTTCAGGGGCCCTCCCAGCTGTCTGAGACCTTCTCCGGGGCGCTCAGCCGCCTCAGGCTCTGCTGCAAGGTTTCCACGGTCCCTGCTGTAATCACATCAAACGTCAGAGTTAAATCTTCACCATTTTAATCTGAAGCACTGAACTCAGTGTACCCATTTTGTCCTGATAGGACTCCAGCTTCTTCATGAGCTCCGCCATATTGGAACATCTCTGCCCCTCTACAAGTACAAGAAAAAAGTAAGAGTCACTTCGTTTTGATAAAAATAAAGGAGAGATTTAACATCAGAGCTACTGTACCTGCCGGGTCAGAACCGCTGCTCCGGTCAGGCGTGAAGCAGGCCAGCAGCTCAGCCCAGCAGGCCCTGGCCTTGGTCAGCATGGTGTTCATGTCCTGAACCAGCCGGTGGTTCTCCACCAGCTCAGAGTGGACCTTCTTCCAGGCCATTTTGTCCTCCATCAGGCAGCCCTCCATCACCGTCCGCAGCTCCTTCTCCTGAGACACCTGGCTCTCCAGGCTCTCGATTTCCTCACATCGCTGCAGCGTTCAGAAGAAGAAGCTCAGCTGAACCAGAGCCGCTCGTTTATAACTACACAACTTCAATCTGGATTTATTCTGGACTGTGGTGTGCAAACTTCCACTAATAGCAGAGCTTGTTTTTATTTAGTGCTTTGGCCTTTTTGCTAAATTTGTAAAAGTTTGGTGCTATTGGCTTCCACTAAAGAAAATTTTCCAGATCAAGTCTACAGCTCTAATTTACTTGGCTGTAGTGGTGGGCTAACTTCTGCTAATAGCAAAATCAAATTTTTCATTTAGCACATTAGCAATTTGCTAAATTTGAAAATGTTTAGTGATATTAGCTTTCCCTAAACAATTGTTTCTGGATAATTTCTAAATCACTAATTTACTTTCCTATTTTGTAAACTTTCAGTTCAATGAACATCTGAGTTGAACTTTTTGTTATTGTCTTGAGAATTCAAGTATTTACGTTTATATTACTGCTTTTATTTTGAAGTGCAGGAAGACTGCGCAGCAGTTCCATTTCCTCTCTTTCTTCCCCATGACTTTAATTAAAACAAGAAACATACAGGGACAAAATCTGATGTTTGTTGAATGTTTTAGGATTAGTTAGCCGTGCCCAACACTGATTCTGGATTTTCTTTTCATAAATTCAAATATTGAAGCTTCTGCTTGGTGCAGTGCGGCGTTATAAACCCAAATGGTTAAAAAGCGTCACTAGAGGCCCAGAAGTGATTTAATGTGTGTACAGCTCTGATCTGCTTCGGTCACCTTGTGGAGCTGGATGGCCATTTCCTGCATCTCTGCTTCCAGCTGGTCGGCGTACGCTTGCTCCAGGGCGTCGCTGGGCAGCGGCGCGCTGCTGTGCCACCGCGCGATGGCCGACGTCATCTTCCGTTTGGGACCAAACAACCTGACAAACACAGAGCCGTTCAGAACCGCCGCGAAGCAGAGACTGGGGTTTAAATGTACGACACACCAAGAACTTCTAAAATTATTATTACAAGATGAAGTCAAAATATTAGCAGAAATAAAATGCAGCATAACCAGAATAAAGTCGTTAGTTGTATTATTACAACTTTATTCTCATGTGATCTTAACCGTCAGTTCCTCTGATTCTTGTATTACTTACAACTTTGTTGTAGTGCTATAACTGAAAAAGCTAAAAATGATCACACATTTATTTTTATATTATCACGACTTTGTTCTCGTATTATCATGACTTTATTCTAGAAACTAAAACTCTCAGCCTAGTTCTCTGTAGTAGAAATGTGAAAACGTTCTCACGTAATCCCGATTTCCTTCAGATCGTTCTCCGTTAGAGTGAGAAATATCCGCAGGTCGATGTCCTGTTCTTCCAGTAGCGGGAGATATTTGGAGAAGCCGATTTGCTTCAGGAACTCTGCCAGATCCTGCAGGGAAACAGGAAGTGAAAAACCAAACCAACACAGACGCTAAATCGAAGCGTAACCCGGAAGCAGCCCGACCTTTGGACCAGAGTAAGATGGCCGAGGCCCGCCGTGTGAGTGTTTGCTGCCGTTTCCCGTCCCGCCGGACAGAGCCGTGTCGCTGTTGACGTGCCGCGTCTTTCCTTTGGAGTGACTCTTATTTGTCCGGCGGGAGCTGCTCCTCCGGCTCTGATCCGAGTCCTGGTGAAGGGACATGAGCTTCAACAGCTAACAGGAAGTCAGAGTAAGAAGCGGCGAGGCGAACGCACCTCATTGCTCTCCACGGATCCTTCCCAGCTGAGTCCGACCGTGTGAGGCAGGCCGTCGCTGCTGCTGCTGCTGCTCCTCATGGTGGGCATGTCGCTCTCAAAGAACGGGCTGTCGTCTGCAGAGACATCCGACTCTTCAACAACACCGATCAAACACCGGCTTACCTGCTGGGTCTGACCTCTGACCTCTGCTGCTGTGGCTCTGACCGTCCAGCTCGTTGATCGGTGACGTCACGTCCCGGTAGCAGATGCTCTCGCTCTGCTCGCCGTACGCCGTGAAGCCGGGCGGCGCAGCAGGCGGTTCTGGAGGACGAGAGGAAGTCCGGTAAGAAAACAAACAGAAATCACATCTTCATCGCTTTCTAACGAGATTAGGGCTGAAACGATTAATCACGATTAATCAATCTTTAAATAAACAATTAATTTTGATTAATCAGAATAATCAAGTATTGGAATGAATAATTAACCACGATTAATCAATTATTTTAAACAATTAATTGTGATAATCATTCAAATAGCTAATTAATCTGAATTATTGATTACTGAACAATTAATCATGATTAATTTATTTTGAAAAAAAAACAATTGAGATTAATCAGATTAACAAAAATCTTGATTAACAAGATTAATTCTGATTTATTGATTCTTGAAATGATCAATCATGATTAATGATACTGAACTAATGGAAACAATTAATTGTGATCAAATAACCATGAGCTAATACAGTAATCGATTAATTGTTACTCTAAAGACCATTTGCTGAAAGAACAACACACTGAACAGTAATTAGGATGAAAACTGAACAAAAAATAAACATTTTGCATTTAAGATGAAAAGAACAAATGTTTTCTGCATGTATGTTCTGTTTTATCTTCACTGATTGGACAACAAACACACCTGCAGTTTTTGTTACATACATTTTATATTTAAAAAAACTGATGGGAATTTTTTTTTCTTTTGCCTGAGTTTATTTTGTACGTGTTATTTTTTACATGCATTGTTTTAATTTTGGTTCATTTTATGACGTAGCTTTTAAATATTCAATAATTGAGGTTTTGATCAGTTTCTCAGTACGCGAGTCGCTTTTTATATCAAATGCTTCAGTATAATTTCTGTGATGAGTTCAGGTTATGGGGTGTGAATACTTTTGGCGTCAGCCATATTTAACGTGACTCACCGTTCGGTTTGCTCTTCCCTCCCACTCTGAACTTGGCGATGGCCTGCGGGCCGTCATGGATGCTGACGCCTTTGACCCGGCTGCGGCCGGACCGAGTCCTGGGCGGCGAGCCGTCCGAGTCCTCCGAGGAGCTCAGGTCTCCAAAATGTCCTGACGAGTTTAAAAACAGCAGAAAAAAGACTTTTATGTGTTTATTTTTCACATTTTGAACAGTCTATATGCTCCAGTTAATAATTAATTGATTGATAAGTTAGCTGATGATTATTTTAATAATGGATTATCGTTTCAACCCTGGTTAAAACCTCCAATAACTATGAATAGAGCAGGATGATATGGCTGAAAAACTTGTGTTTTGTATCAGTTGATCAGATAACTATTGATCAGTTTTTTTGTTTTAAGTATCTGAAATACAACCAAACTGATGGTGTTACATTTCCTGTTCCATCAGTTTGCTCTCTACGTTGTTTTTTATTTTTTAGTAGTTACGAGGAAACTAGAAACTGTTCCTGCCAGGTTGTTGCTAGGCAACCAGAGATTGAGAGAGCTAGTTGATTCAACTGAATATTCTATCAAACGTATTATCTATTGATATTCACGCGTCCATCGTGAAATAGGTTGTTATTCATGTATTGTCCAGCCCTGATTTTATTTTTTTTATTTTAAATAAACAGACACCTGGTTTAATTCTTGGAGATCGAGAGTCGATGAGGCCGACGATCTTGGTGTAGCCATACATCATGGCGAGGGCGCGCGCCGTCTCTCCTTTGACGTTTCGATCGCCCACTTTTGCTTTCTGAAGCAAAAGGAGAAAAGATTACAGAGTTAAATCCCTTCAGCCACCAGCAGGGGGCGTTTCCTACAGCTAAACCCCTTCAGCCACCAGCAGGGGGCGTTTCCTACAGCTAAACCCCTTCAGCCACCAGCAGGGGGCGTTTCCTACAGTTAAGCCCCTTCAGCCACCAGCAGGGGGCGTTTCCTACAGTT
>CAEFZY010020545.1:0-14907 GCA_903066815.1 Brachyrhaphis roseni | reverse complement strand
GCCTTCTTAATTCAGGATCGTTTGGAAATCCATGAAAACTTAAAATCCCATTATATTAGGAAGACAACAAAGTGCACCGTATTGTTTTATTTGCGTCTGAAATACGACTTTGTCTTTTCTAGCCGTCACGGTAACTGAAAGTGTGCGGTTGTTGTCAGAGCTTTATGTGCAAAGAGCCCATTGCTGCTGTGTTACTGCCGCGTCACAGGCTCTGTTTGGAAAGAAAAGCTAAGGTATATTATTAAAACTTTGAAAACTCTTTCTGTGTACCGTCTGTATGTAGGCACATGCGGCTTATACACAGGTGCGGCTTATGTATGTACAAAAATGGTTTTTCCTTTAAAATGTGCGGGGTGCAGCTTATAATCAGGTGCGCTCTATAGTCCGGAAATTACGGTAGTTTTCCAGTCCTGCTTATTTGCTTTGGTGTAAATGGCAATGTTCAAAATTTTATTTTTCCATCCAAGTTAATTTATTTGCACACTTTGGTTCAACACGTTAAGTACAGACAGCAGCTTTCTGTACTTTCTCCGTGAAGGCACGGCAAACACTGAGATGAGCTTGCCTGAAAACATAATTTGTGAATCTTTTTGGTTGAAAGCTAAAAATACAGACATTTCTTTTTCATGAGTTATGCAGCAATCAGTGTACAAAAATAGTTCTTCCTGCTTCTCCCCACACTTCCATGGTGCAGGATTTATTAACTTGTGACACACAACTACACAAAAGAGGCTGACAATGTTTGACAAACTAGCAATTAAAACTAAAAAAAAAAGAAAAAAAAGAAGAAAAATCACAAAATACATATTGGTCTAAAACTGTTTCTCAGTGGTTGTTCTTGGGGAATACTGTCTTTCATATTTTCAGTGTGTCCTTTTCAGTAAAAACATATTCTAAGTAATTACATTTTTTCACAGTTTTTCTTCGATTAGTTTGAAAACTTGCACATCAGGTTTCCGGAAGCAGTGAGGTTTCACAACAGAACTGAACCCCAATGAGAATGCTGTACATCAGTTTAGGGTTAGGTATTCTTGTTAACATCTGTGAACCAGGTGAGCAAATGGACAATGAAACTCAGCCTTAGATCATCTACAAATTTGAGCATTCTTCTTTGTACTGAAATTATTCTATTTCTGTCATCTTGTGGTAACGCTCTGTGAACTTCTCAAATTCTAAGGTTTGTCTGAGAATTTTAGCTCAGTTATTCACAAAGCACCTTCGGCTTTAAGATCATTCCACAAGTAACACAGTAACACGGTGCTAGGAGAGAACAACTTTTATTGACCTTATCTTGTGTCAATAAGACTTACCTCACTCCATAAAACTGCCAGAACTGTGCCAACAGCAGGCATGGCTCCTCTGTTCTGTTTGGTTTTCCTTTTTTCTTCTTCTTTGCTTTTTTTATGGCGGTTGGCAAACAACTTTAAGGTGCATTACCGCCACCTTCCAGGTTGGAGTATGGATCAGATTCTCATAGCCTCCTCATAACACCCGCTCTTCTAAGAAATTTAAAAATACCATCAAAAACTATATCTCCTGATGATCTCTGAAACAATTCTCTTATAACTAACTTATTACTACTAACATATTTGATGCATTCTAAAAAGATATGTTGTACTGTTTCCATCCTTCCACAATAACTACAACAACCTGTATTATGTTTATTAATTAACTTAAGAGTACTATTTAATCCTGTATGTCCAAACCTAATTCTAGAAATAACATCTTCTTCACTTTTACTTCTGTTACCTTTTCTACATTCCCAACACTTTTTTTTTGGATATTATAATAAAACCTCACTTTGTCTCCTCTATCCCACTGTTCTTGCCATTTTCCCTTGATATATTCCTTTATAATAGTCTTTATCTTGTTTTTACTTATCTTAATATTCAAATCAATAATTTCCTTTCTTGAGGCACTCTTAGCAAAACTATCCGCCAACTCATTTCAAGTTTTCCTTTACTCCGATTTGGAGTTGTTTTTATCACCACATCAAACAAGTTTATGCAAGCAGCCAATCACAGTGAATTGCTAACAGCTGACCAACATGGACAGAAGCCGGTACAACAGGAGGAAGTTGAGGAAGCTGCATCATGACCATGCTTTATTTTTATGTGGAACTTTGTCCTCACACACTAGTAATCGAAAAATGAAAGATGTCAGTGTCAGCAAGTCTGATCAAGTTAGTGCTGCAGATTCAAAAACAGCTCCTCTAACAGCTTCTTGCACTCCACTGCCCACTTCCTAACCAGTTTCAGTTTTTCCCAGTAAATTGGAATAGGACAAAGCAGATAGTGGTCAGAGTCCTAAAGCTGCACTGGAAACTGAGAAATGCTTCTTTGAAGACTGTACATCTATGATTCAAAGAGTCTTTCCCTGGTAGGACAAGAGGATTAAAATATCCCCAAGAACAATGGTGAGAGAGTCTGGATGTTTTTTTGCTTCACATCTGTGATCACCACGGTGAGCTGCTGTCCAGCTGTCTGTAGGTTTACAGATCATTCAAAAATGACTCCAGGTGAGGACTACATGTCTTCTGTACTGTGATACGGCAGACCAGCCTTTGTTTAGATAAAAGTAGATTCCACCTCCTCTCTTTTCTCAGAGAGCTCAGCACCACAGTCTACAAACTATAATATACCTGGTAAGGCCATCATTAATGAGACTTTTTCTTGTGTTTTTTTTTTATTTTTTTTTTTTTACTTAAAGCCTAGTTACTTTGAGTCTAGCAAGTACATTGTTTCATCACAATTCTGCAGTGGGTTAACACATACAGTTATCAAAAGAAATTTGGGAAAAATTTCCTGCTAGGAAGTGCGCAGCTACCCACAAGTCAGTAACCTCTGGTGTGTTTCACGTTTGAATGATAATACAATCATACTGAGGTGAAATGTTTAAATCAATGGCATTGGATGCACAGCTATTTGTTGTGTGCATATTTTTCAGAAGGTGAGACCTAGATAACCAGCGCTGAGCTGAAGATTGAGTTCTTAAACTTTTTAAAATCTCATTTTATACCAGATGTACATGCTGCTGAATTCCAACTCCATTGCAGCAGTTAGTTGGACATGTGATGCCTGCTGCATGTGTGACTGCTCAGTGGGTGGATGAAACACACCATCCTTCTATGCTGTCAGGAAATATCAGGATCCCACACTGCTGCCAATCTGAAAGCCAGGTTGGACACTTGGTTGTCACGATAGGACGTGGGCAGGAGCAGGTGGAAATGCTGTTGTTAGGCAACACTGAAAACACACCTAATAGACCGAATGTGGTTTCTTTTATGTTTTGACAACAAAATAATAATAAAAAAAAGGTTTTATGTAGCCTATTTATTTTTTACCGGCTTTTGTTTCTTAATTTTTTAATTTACACTTTCAAATAAAAACAGGATCTGGCATTTAAAACTCAAATCCTCAATTTCATTTTGTGGGATTGATGATTGACTGTAAAAATGAGTTTTAGAGTTGGTCGAGGTCCACTGGTGCCTCTGGAGTAATTAGAAAGTCTTGTGTATTTCTGGCACCGCATGCTGACAGTTTGCTCATGCACCACATGGGCTCCCAAATGTTGTTTAAGAAAACAGACACCATACTCCATCTGTACATGTCTCCCTCCTGATGGTCTCCCAGCAGGACTATGTGACCCAGACTACAGGCCATGTGTTCATCTGCTGCAGATAAAGCAGGTTGTCACTCATCTTCTTCTCTCCCTCTTTCTGTACTTGCAGCCTTCACACTTTGTGGCCTCTGCTCAGTAATGCAGCCATTTAATTTTGTTTAACCTCTCCAGACTTCTTTGCTCAAAGCTTATACTGTCATAAGGTGGTGGTGGAAGGTGGTGAAGCAGACGCGATAGAACCCAGGTTAAGGTAAAGAAGATGATTTAATGATGAAATGGTGCAAATGAATCCAAAAAACAGTCCACAATGCAGGCAGCTCAGCTGAGCTGAGCGGAAGCCAGGGCTCAACACCGGTAGCAACTGGTTAAACGAAGGACTAAGAGACTGCACACGATGGACATATGACAAGGACCCAGCAGAGACGCTGACTCACAGGTGACATTAAATACACAGAGAGGTAATCAGGGAAACGAGAACACCTGGGAGTAATTAAGGGGAGACAGGACAACTCAGAGACACAGAAACTCAAAAAATAAACATAAAAACACAGATTCTGACATATACAGGATGAGATCTTCTTTTTCTTTTTTTTTTTACCTCACCAAACTTAATTTACTCTAATGGTAAAAGCCTCAAACCTGCAGGATTAACACAAATGCACCTAAATGTGACTCCTAATTTAGGACAGTCTGATTTGTTTTCAAATACAGTATTTCATTCATAAAATTACACAGACATCTGTGATTCCGATATAAAATCTTACGAAAGGTTTATAAATCTGCACTGCAAATACTAATTACAAAACCTGAGTGTAATTTGTACGCAGGTATTGCTGTTGCAATAATAACAGGAAGTATGCTTTAGGAAAGGGGGAGCCAAGGAGCACTGTGGGATTTCATTGGATAAACTCAATATCCATCAATAAAATCAACCAATGGGCTCCATAAAAATGATTTTTGCTATACTTTTTGTTGCATCGTGACAGCCTCAAACTGCACTGCATGTGCATCAGTCTATGACAGTCAGCCACTCCTCTCCTGGACAGAAGGACAAACTGAATGCAGTGTTGTTTTTCTAATCAAATTGCCAACCTGTAACTGTGGCGTCTGCATTGCTCAAAGTCACACCCCACTTCATACGTTTACCAGCATTTGGCCGCTGATTTTCATCACTGCTTACAACTAGTCGGGGATTTCTTTAAGTTCATTTTTGTTGATGGAGACAGCGAGTACTTTGCCCACTGTCTGCTAGCAAAGTCTCACAGACTTTGCACTGTTCCTCTTCTTTATTCTCCTTTTTTCTCTACCTAACAGCTTCCTGTGAATAATTGTTTGCAAGTTGATTAAATACGATTTTACTTTCATGCCACTGACATAATGATTAACTACACCCCAAGCATTCAGATGGGGCTCACTGTCTGATTTTATTCTTGTTTGTATCTCAGCATCTGCACTCTGTTGTAGTTAATCATCACAGGATAAATGTATCAGAGCTTTTAGGCATGGCCAGGATGGAAACAAGCAACAATGAGCTGTTGGCAGTCTACCACAACTACTAGTGAGGATTTGGTTTGTAGGGCCTTCTGCATCAATTAAACTATTTCCAAGTGCCAGCTCTGCATCCACCTATCCCTGATGCTTGCAGAAACACAGCTCTGGTAAGCTTACCTCTTCTTACCCCACACCAACACATTGTCTTTTCTCTCCTACGCTTTCAGTCCTCAGCTTTAACCAATGCTGACTCTAGTAATATCGCCTAAGGAGATTTATCAGACTTCACACAACTCCCCCTGGAGACACTAAAAGCTTTATGTGCATCATTTCTCCACAGCACACAAGCTATGAAAGTTAAGTGAAGTTTTGTCTGCAACACTGCAACTTTTTCTCAGAAAGAGAGGGCTAATGACAATTTATTACGATTGGAGGCTTAACCTGGTGGTTCTGACCTTCAATCCTTTCAGCTATGATAACAGTGTTCCCGCCAAAATAATTGCTGAGATCTGGAAACACGATTAAATCACTACAACAAAGACAGATAGGACACAAAGAGTTGGCTTATTCATATTATCTAAACCAATTTAGTTGGAGGTCAAGCTGGAAGTGAGGGCAACTGAATGCTAATAACACCTCATTGCACCGAAAAAAAAAAACTGAGTGTGCACCTTACAAAAGTAAGTGAAAGTTGTACAGAAAGGGGAGCAAGAATGTTTGACAAATGAATAGCCTAAGCACATGCCTTGTAGTGTTGCTCACATTTCATATAAAATATGTGTTTGAACAAACTAATTTGTTGACATCTTACCTGATCACACTACTACTTTTTGGTGTTCCGTGATACGATATAAATATCATTTTGAAGGTGTCTTGCAAAAATACAAATTTTCTTTGGATTTTGAAGGACAGATGTACACAAAGCACTGGATAATTCTGAAGTTGCAAGAAAAGAACACATGGATTTTTTGACATTTTTATCAGTACAAAGCCTAAAAGTGTGGTGTACTCATGTATTCAGCACACTTGAGTCAGTAATTTATGGAATGTGGTTTATACAGCTAAGGATTCAAATTCTTTTTCAGTTAAAAACTGTGGATGTTCAGTAGCTGTGTGTAGTGTAGTTGCTCTGTTTGAAGGTGAAATGTTGCTCCACTGTTTTGCAATCTGTCAGGTTTTCTTAGAGAGTCTCTTCTAACCATTTATCTTTTCATCCACACTGGTCAGCTTTTAGGTCAATCCCAAAGAAGAACATCCCCAGGAAGTGATGGGTCATCTGAAGCCAGGCTTTGAGGCGTGAACCGAGTAAAAAGCAAGGGGCCGGGAAGCTTCATTGGTTCACGAGGTTTCATTTGGTCATCACTATCCCCAGTGAATGATAATTCCATGTTTCAATAGGTACAATGGATTCAGAATGATGTGTAGTGTGAGTTTTTTTTCTGTTGCACATAGTATTGCATGTAGGCCAAAAAATTTGATTTAGGTCTCATCTGTCCACATAACGTTCTTTCACATATTTGCTGCGTCTACCAATTAGCTTATGGCAAAATGGATTTGACATATTTTATGATTGTGCTCTGTGAGATATTTAAAACTCAGATAGTAGAGAAAAAGAGGCTGAGTACAAATGCACTTAATGCACTTCAAAGCTGTATTTGAAAAAACGTGTTTCCATTTCTAACTGAGAACTGAGACTACATGTGTCAAGACATCCTGTGCAAAGGTTGGTAACGCAAGATCTAATGGGTTGAAGGGATGAAGTTCAGCAAAAATATACCACTTACCACCAGGAAAACAAAGAATCCCAAAAGTAGCATTACAACCAAGTTTGGGACTCACAACAACCAAGCAACACTGTGTGCTTGTAACAAAAAAATAGGGAAAATTTGAAGCAGAAACACATTTTTTATGAAGAAATTTTGGATCCTCTAAATTTACTCTGTCAGTCAGGGGAACAGATGGCAGAAAAGATGACAGCTTATGTTTAAAATTTCCATTTCACAAATAGAATTGTGGGGTATTTTTTGCGCACAAGTTAAATCTTGGATGGAAAAATGGCTAATATTTTCACAAGTCATATAATATAAACTGTTTTGAATTATGTTTTGTGATTATTTTCAAGCCTAGTAACACTTGTCTGATGCTATTTGTTTCTTTTATGCCAGATTAAAGCAGAATAAAACCCAGATCTTTGATACATCCTGATTGGCATCTGACTTTATCTTATATCCACTAGAAATCTGTATATTTTAGCTACTTGTGTGTTTTTATAATGTTGACTATTTTTTTCCAATACATTTAAAAACTAGAAACAATTTTAAGACAAAACCTATAAACTTGTCGCAGTTTTGAGGATTACTTTAGTGTCTTTCCTTTTGGTGTGACATAATGTTTTGCAGTTAAGAAACTTTGAAAGACAAGTTTTAGCAGTAAATTCCTAAGAACATTTCTGCTCTCCATTCAGAGGCAACTTGGGACACAGAGCCCGTCTTCGCAGATCAACTGTCAGGGGAAACCTCAGGGTGTCAGGGTGGTAGTGCTGTTAAAAACTAGGCCAAAACTCCAAATCTGCTTAAAACCTATATGGCACATTTTATGTTGCTAGATTAGTCCTGCAATATGTGGATGTTTGATAAAAATGGCTGCCCGCAGGGAGAAGTGTTGAGCCCGAGCAGGGCCAAATGGCAGAGCGTATAGTGTTCCTTAGTTCAACCCTGTAGACAAAACATTTTCAGAGTGAAAAGACCAACACAAGATACACATAAAGGATGTCTTAGACACAGCAGAATGTCTTAAAATAAGAAAGTTGCTCCCTATAGTCAGATGTTCAATCATCTCTGAATAAGATTCCTAATTTCACATACAGATACAGACACTACATAAATTAAATGTAATGAACTGTGTTGATGTGGGTGTTGTAGCAACCCCCCCAGCTCAACCAACATTCAGCACAGCCTTGATGAGTGATTTTTCTTTTTCTTTTGATCCAGATCACTGTGATCACCGTGAAAACTTGCTGCTTTCACAGAGAGAATGCAATGCATTTGTCTTTGTTTATACAGACATTTGAATCTCGCTGACAATTGTTTTCCAGCCATTCAGAGTACAACTGATAACCGCCAGCTTTTATAAAGCCTGCCCTTATTAACTGCAATATCCAATGAGGTACAAGACAAAAACAGAAAACTACATATACCATTAAATCAAATAAACATCCAACGGTGTTAAAACAGACACAAATCTGTAAACAATTTGCAGCATTTAGAAATTTATTTCAAATAATTTATAAAATTCACTTTCAATCATTTACAATTTTAAATAATTCACACAATTTATTTTAAATAATTTACTATCTGTTAAGACAGTAAATTATCTATCTTAACAGATAGATAATTTATCTGTTAATTATCTATCTTTTGCTTTGTTTTGTTTTGTTAACCCGCATTTGTTTAGCAGTGCTACTTTCATTCATCCAATTTTCAGAAATTTCCTTTTCTATTGCCACCATGCTCTGGAGCAGAGCTTAGCCTTTTGACCACCAATCAGTCAATCAGTTCCTTTTCTGAATGCATTTTGGTGCTTAATGTGTTTTTTTTTTTTTAGTAATTTCTATGTCTTTATAATATCAAAAACACACAATTTCAGTATGAAGAGATTTGTTTTTACAATAATATATATTTGATAATGTACATAGAAATCATTATTTTATGGATAAAAAGAAAAAAAAAATGCTCTTGTGGTCGTATCATGAGCACGCTTCGCCGGTAACATGAGCTGCCATGCAATGTGCAGAACGCATTCAAAGCTCCAGTCAGAAGTTCAGCAAGCAAAACAATGTCTCAAAAAAAATCCTTCAGGGAGAGAGAAAAGAAAGAGGAAGAATAGAAAAAAGCCAAGGAAAAGGTTTGTTTTAATGTGTCTTGGTAATGTAAAAGATTTGTAAAGCTGCTAATAGAAAATTATCTTGATAGTGACCTTGAATGGTCCAGTTCAAC
Source organism: Brachyrhaphis roseni (assembly GCA_903066815.1). NCBI lineage: Eukaryota > Metazoa > Chordata > Actinopteri > Cyprinodontiformes > Poeciliidae > Brachyrhaphis > Brachyrhaphis roseni. The sequence goes on along the minus strand of CAEFZY010020545.1, from coordinate 5,800 downwards.
AGCCAAACATTTATGCTAGAGTCTTTGTGTTTGTATGAAACTGAGTTTTAACTTTAAATGAGTTGATTCTCATAGTTGGCTCTGTATATTTCTGAGGCATTTTTGGCTTCAAAACAACGTGTTTGATAACATTTAATAACAATAATTAAAACTTTTCAGTGTTTGACATTGTCTAGTAAAATGTTTTTACGTCAGGCTACATGGCTGCTACATCAATGAGCTGCTCTACTCATCTGGTATAAATAAAAATTTTAGCTGTTTTTACCTGTCATTTACAGTAAAATATTTCTCTACCATCCAGATGTTACAGCTGCAATCAAAATTCATAAGACCAAGGAACATTTTTCCAATTAATACTGACCAATTTCAATGAGTCTGTTGCCTGCTGAGTCAGAAACTGAGTCTATTGCCTCAGTTTCTGCAACATACAACAGTATGTTGTTGTACAACCAGTACAACTTTTTTTGTAAATGTACAGTATTTCAGACTGAAATATAATTAGTTGAGTTTAGATTCCAAAACACTTTTTATGCACCAATTTGGTATTTTTGTTTGTCTTTTTTCAACTTTATGTTATAATTTTTGTGAAAAACAACTTAGATTTAGACTTATGAAGGTTGCACAACATTACTTTGGTTGTAAAGAACACTTATGAGCTAAATCATAACCAGTCTACCCATTCTACTCTGACCTCTGTTAAACAAACAACTGCTGCTCCATGGGATTTCCCAAATTCTCCTGGACTGTTATTTTTAAAGATGAGAGTTGGTTGTGCTTGATAATCCCAGCAGATCAGCATTTTCTAAACACTAGTTCAGAACCAGAAGTTATTACAACTCTCTAAAATCCAATTTCTTCACAATTCTGCAGGTGACTTTAAACTTTACCTTTGTGTTAGCAAGCAATTGAACATGTATGATTAATAAAGTGGCATATACATGTATACGTAGCTCTGTTCAGCTTCAGGTAGATATGTTTCTGAACTTACTTTGAAGAGAGATAAAGTAGAATCTTTGTGGTTGGATGGGTTGATTGCAGAGTGAGTAGAATCTGGTCCTGACTAGAGAGCTGGTGTGTTCCTTTCTGGACCAGTGGGCTGAAGGTTTCTATGTGCTCACTCTTATACTCCTACTGTAAAACTCTGTGAGTAGCCACATTTCGTCTTTGACAGCTTTAGAGTTCTGTTTTTAGTAGAATGATGACTCCTCACAACATGGCCATAAAAGTGACAGGCAGAAATAGACTCTGGGTTAGTCTTCTTATCTGATCTATCTGGCAGGTTTCCACCCTGCTCATCCCTTCTCGCTGAACAACTCATCAGCAAAAGTTCCAGTGCCTCATGAGGGAGAGAACCTTCTATCGTAACACTTTACTGCTCAAAAATAAAACTGCAAATAGAGGTGTGGAAAATCCAGAAAGAGTACAAATGAGCAAATTTTGATAAAAGTCAACATTATTAAAGTAAGATTGGCTTGCCTTAATAAGTCTAAATGTAAGTTGTTTTTCACAAAAATGATAACATAAAGCTGAAAAAAGACAAAATACAAAATTGGTGCATGCAAAGTGTTTTGGAATCTAAACTCAACTAATTATATTTCATTCTGAAATACTGTACATTTACAAAAAAGTATCGACACCATTTGAACTTTTTCTCTATACAGTCACCAACTCCAACATATATTTGGAAGATATGTGTTAAATTTACACAATGCCATAAACACTTTTTAGAGTGTAATTGATATTTCAGTCATCAATGAGTTTAAAGCTCTGCTCATACTTTAGTCTTCTAAAGTATGAGCAGAGGTTTAAATCGTAAAAGCCTGTTAAGATTTATTAACATACATCTACATCAATAGAGCAGATTCTTTAAAATAACATTTCTAGTTTTCAAACCATTTATATGTTAAAAAATAAAAACAAATAGGAGACCTAACATTTTGTCAAAGAGAAAAGACACTGCTACTACTTGTGTGGTTAACTGTTCTTTTGGACTCTCATGCTTTCATTATTTTTTTTTGTCAGTGAATGTTACATTTGTTCATAAGCTTTGTAGTGATTGTAATTCAGTTTACTGAGTGAAAGTTGTAAATTGATCCCGAGGTAATGACTTGAACACTGGCCTTTAATCCTTACTGCAGAGGGTGCTAATATTCAGAATATCAGAATGCAAATTTTGAATCCATATTTTTGTCATTACACACTTTATTTATTGCTTCATTTATTTACCATCTGTACTTTTGGTCATTTGAATTGACTCTAGTGGAAACTAGCTTCATATACCTCTGAACTTCATGCACTGTTGTTCAAAATGGTTAATGCATTTTGGAAATAAATCTCTCTCTGAGTCATAATGAAAAGCCTCCTGGTTATTTTTGATGCTGCCTTTGCTTGATCTGAGCCAGCGGTAAAAATCTAAATCAAACCTGGCCAATTTACTTATTTCATAGTATCTGCACCCATAAATTTAGGTGATAGAACGGTTTCCCTAATGTGATCATTAAGAACATTTTTCATCTTGATTCAACTGTGGCATATATATACAATGGTATTTGCCAGCATTATATTCTTTGATCTCTTTACAAGTTTTTTTGTTTTGTTTCTTTGATCAGAAATTGAACTCCTTAGATAATTTCTTGAGCAAAAAACACAAGAGATGGTGAGTGGCCATTAGTTTATATGAAGTTATATTTTTATTTACCATTGACTTCTACAATTCTTAATTCAGTCAGGCTTCCATTATGTTTTAGAGCTAGATTTCAGTTTGACTTCTTCTATTTATGTATAAAACATAATTGAAGATCTTCATTTGTTTAAAGTTGAAGTTTTGTTTGTATTCATGTTGTGCTTTTTAGGATTTTGCCTTCAATAATTCATCTGCTCCTTTGCACAGGCTTGAATCAAAACCCTCACATTGACACCATCAAGGTTATGATATCAGTGCATAACTCCAACAAAACCCCCTCATATCTGTTTCTCTCATAAGTTTATTCATTTGGGAATTTGAGCAGACCTTGTAATCCAGAGAAGAGACATGACTTTGTGGATTTGGAATTAGTAAAAGAGATTATTATATAATAATTATAAGATAATTATTCAGCCTAAAAGTAGCTGTGGTGTGTCCAGCAGTCTGGACTGTGTGGTATCGCCTGCTAAAAGTATTATAAGGAGATTGCACCATGAGTTTAAAAGACAGAAGAGGGGAAAGTCTGTGTTTTTGGTCAAGTCATATTTATGGATTCCATACCACAATGGAGTGACAGAACTGATCTTATCTTGGGGATGCAAATGGTTATATAGAAGGACAGGGACTTTAACTCGTGAATTTTAATTAATTTTACAACACAACTAATTGCATTTCTTTTTAACATGCAAAACTTCAGAGGAGAATCTTCATATTCATCTTTATATTCACGTTTCACATGTTAATGGTGCCTGTAAACCGTCCATCCGCAAACGATGGTCAGCAAAGCAGCTTCTATTTGTCCACTGGGAGTTCATCTTTATTTCAGTTTCCCAAGGATCCACTACACAGGCATATGGCTTAGTTTTTTACTTTTTCATGCAGTCAAAACATGATGAAATAATTCCAGATATGGAACAAAGCAAATTTCATTGAATCACCCGATATCACAATAAATGCCTTACAAACTCATGTCCCAATAGGTCTTGTGATGATAAAAAGTTATATTTTTCATCAACATAGACTCCCTGAGTAATTCATACAGAACATGAGAAAGATTAACTTCTGTCTGGCCAACGTGAACATGTGGTTCAAAAGTCAGAGATAAAACTATGTTTTTCCATGTCTTTCAAGGCTGAGCGGGTTGATCAGTGAAACTAAACAACTCTGTTTCTCAATGTCTTTGTTTAGGCAAACTTGGCCTAGAGATGAGTTCAGGCAAATTAAACGCTGCCTAAACTGACCTCTAGGCCAGAACTTACAGGTCTAGTTTCAAACATCATTTTCAGAGCTAGACCCCCCCTAACACTGACCAAGTTTTAGTAGTCACAAAAAATACCTCTGTGGATGTGCCTGGTTCAGAGGAAAGGCTGTCTCTATGAAGAGCATTTTTTCTGTCAGAATGACTTTGCTTTATGAAATTGGTGTTGGTGGACCATTTTATATCCTGGGTGGAAATGTTGAACAGTGACAGAGTGACAGACCAGACAGGAATAATTGTTAGTAGTGTAAGATATTTTTGCCTTATGGTGCAGCTAACATGAGCGCCATGCAAAGGGACCTACTAGCATTCAAGGTGATCTGTGATTCATAGATTCATTCTCCACTGAGCATTAGAGGAACAATGCTTTCAGGGACAATGTTTTTTTTTGTTTTCTCATGGTTCAATTGAATTAAGTCCTTTATTGCCCAATTTATAATTTCTTTCACACACTCCAGCAATTCAGATTGTCTGAAGAACTAAGAAGTTTAACGGAATAATACAGATAATCAGCATAAAAATGATGGGAAATATTGTGAAATCTTTTCTAGATTGCTGATTGAATAATGTACATATTCTCTGATATGAATATAAGTCATGGTACAGAGGTAGGAAAAATAATCTTGTCATGAAGTGTGGTGGTGGAGGTGAGGCAGACGCTGGAGACCCAGGTAAGATTGAGAGTGATGATGATTTAATGATGAATTAATAGGTACAGGAAGTCCACAACTGTGGCAGCACTGCTGAGCAGAACACAGAGGCTTAACGCAGGTAGCGCACGGCAAACAAGTGGACACAGCAACAGACTGGCAAACTCAGACGAGGACCCGACAGGAACAAAGGACACAGGCGGGACTAAATACACAGAGGGTAATCAAGGGAACAAGACACACCTGGGAGTAATCAAGGGGAGACAGGACAACAGGAGAGCACAGAGACACAGAACTCGAAATAAATACACAGAAAACTCGAAAATAATCACAGAAAAACACAGAACCTGACAAATCTTTGTCTTCATTAAATATAAACAATCCTTAGAAATTTAAAATATTTCCCATTAGATTGAAAACTAGTAAGGATAATTAATAATGTTACAGAACATATAGTGCTACACCAACATTTTACTTCACACCTCCTTTGCAGATCTCATCTAAAACAGAAAAAAGGCTGTAGTAATGTTCAGATATGTTATGTTTGGAAGCCAGGACGAGGTAGAAGCTCAAGTAGACAAAGAACTCTTAACAGCGTTTATTCGTAACTTGCTCAGCAGTACAGCAACATCAGGCATTCCTGTCCTCCATCTTATCTCTTCTTCTTCTCTTAACTCTACTATTCATTCTGTTCTCGTACACCACCAAGTGGTAGACACAACATTCCCCTCTTACTTGAAAAGATTGCATGTACACATTTAACATATGACTGAACATCCAACCTCATTTAACAGTTTGTATGTCACAAAGATAGCCTTAGCTGTAATCAAAGAAAGTGGTTACTTAAGTACACAAAACCAAACAAATATATTCAGCAACCCTATACCTTTAAACTAACACTTGAAGTTACTATGGAACAGAATTACCAAATGTAGCTATTGTACAAATAAAATCCAGGTATTTGTAACCAGTTTGTACCATGAGAATTAGTTCACTTGAACCCTAAACATGTAACACAGCATCATTTATGTATTTACATACTAATATTTTATTTTAACCTGGTTGAAAGTCCTTGAACCACACAGGTCGAGTACTAGTTCTAACACTTTTCCTTTGAACCACAGGGTCATGTTTTTCTGGTTTTGTCGTTTTACATGGAATACCTGCAGAATAACGTGAAAGTCTGGCAGCATTCCACCTTTTATTGTC
>CAEFZY010020539.1:0-21577 GCA_903066815.1 Brachyrhaphis roseni | reverse complement strand
AGAAATCATGATCTGACATAAATTTGTTATAAAAGTATTACTGATTAAACTTTAGCTTTAATAACATAAAGCTACATAATTTTTAAAGTTTAATCAGTAATACTTTTATAACAAATTTATGTCAGATCATGATTTCTTGGTTAATGACAAGTTGTCATAACAAAGACATTTTGAATAATGTCAACTTTGTATTAAAAGTGTCATGATTTACCGAATGACACTTTATGACAACAGTCATAAATATTCATGAAGACTTATTCATGTTCATGACAGGTGTTATGTCATGTTTATGACGGTGTCATGACAGTCTTATTCACAACCCTTTCAAATAAAGTGTTACCACTTTTTGACAAAAATAGGTTTAAATGAAATCTGTTCTTACATCTCTGTGCTTCCTCTGATTATTTTTAAACACCTAAATGAAACTGAAAATATCCAGTGTTCTTGCTTCAACGCCAACTTCCAAATTGTATGGTATTGCAGTCACCCCACCTTTATAGTGCTTAGTAAATGATGTTTTTTCATTTGAAATAAAACATTAAATTTTTAAGTTTAAGTTTTAGCTGGTAATCTACAGATAATATGTAACATGCTATTTTAAGCCAATATATGAACCAATTTTCAGTAAATGTGCCTCACAACAAGAAAATTTCAGGTTTGAATCTTGGTGGTGGAGAGTTTTCATGTTCTTGCTGTTCCTGTTGGCATGTCAGTAGGACAGAATATATGTGTGATCAATTGAATTTTTCTATAATAGTAGTGTGATGGATTGGCAACCAGTGGAATAGGCTACAGCCTTCAAACAACCCTGTACCAGAGAAATTGGTTTGGTTAAGCTATTACTGATTTTTTTTCCCCCAATGCATCTTATTCAAAATTCTGGAAGCAATTTCCCAACCTTGCAGCAGTCCATATATACATATAGGCAGTGCGGGTCCTTTTCTTTAGATTTCACAGTACTGCACTGCTACTTTTCCGCAGTGACCATGAAACAGTGAAACACTGGCTCTTCAGGGGGCTGTTTGAGGTTTTACAGGCCACTCTATTTTTCTCTTACACACTTGGAAGTTGAGGGTACAGGAGGGGTTTGTTTGCAATCTGCAACTTGGCTGTTGCAGAGTATTTCTAAATTCTGTTGCTTTTACATAAACCTCAGAGTTTTAGTTTGTTACAGAGATTACTCATACACCATGAAAAATAAAAGCACAGATTGACATTACATAAATATTGGTATTAATAATCTCAAAACTGCCTCCTACAATGTAACTATGTTCTTATGTTTTGAGAAAGATCCACATACAAGTTGATTGTTTACTATGTATTCCTCATCAGGTTTTGCTAACACAATAGTTAAAGTAGAAAATTATCAAATGTTAAACTGTTTCCTCTCATCCCATGTATGTAGTTTATTTTAAAATATTTTAAGTGGATCTAAACATGACGAAACAAATTTTTTTTTGCAGAACACCACATTCTGTGATGTCTGTTTTAAGTGCCGTTGTCACTTTTATTTGTGAAAAATTTGCAAATAAGGTGCCAGAAAGAAAAATTTTGTGTTTTACTTTCTTGTGGATTGCTGTAATCTTTCGTAGATGTGTTATTTCTGTAGAAAAACTGCGGTATGCTTTATGTGGAAAAGCTGTTTCACTCATGTGGCAGAAATGTTTTGACATGTTCAAAGGCAGGCTGGTTGATGTGGTTATCAAATTGTTTACACTTTAATCATAAATGTGTAGCAAGGCATGGAGGCGAATTATTTTCCCCATGCCCTCCTATACCATTAAAACTAAAGGCCAATACACAAGAGTGGGATAAAAATCTTAACTATTACCTGATGAAAAGAAAATTGATGATTGGTAATTATCCTTCTTTCATTTGCATAATGCCAAACCTCATACAGAGTAGTTAATGCTTTCTCAACCATCTGTACTTGACTATTATTTATAAATGTTTGTGAGGAAGAAATTAAACATTATCATTCAGAAGCACTTTAATTATCAGTTCTTGCATTGCAGGCTAGATGACTGAAAACAAAAAGAGTTTAACCAATCTATTGCGAATTGTGTGTTTTTCTGTGTTAATTGTGAGTGTGCTTATATTTTTGCTGCTTCACTGTGCCTTTAAATTGCCCCTCAGGAACATATAACATTTTATTGAATTGAGCTGAATCTGGAGAGAGCCATTAAAAGACAAATATCCTAAGATTTTTCTAGATTTCTTTATCAACCTTAAAAAAATACACTTCCACACTTTGGTTAGTAATTATTAATTGGTTAATGCTTAACTTGCAATTAGTCTCCAATTTAATGCTTTCTTATTTAAAAACCAAACAATAGTGTCTGTGGCCATTTAACAGTGTGGTCAGGATGATCAAGAGCTTGTCATTAGGAACCGGTCATTAACTTACGCCTACTTAACAAAATGTGATCAGTAATTAGTCCCAGTGTTTTTCCTCATCAGATCACATTTACTTCCTCAGTGTAAGGCAATACAAAAATATGTTGTCTGTGTTTAATTTGATGTAGCAAAACTTCATTCCGGTATTTTGCGCTTATTCATTCTCCAATATTAGGACAATTATAAGTTGCAGATTCTTAGCCACGTTGTACTTTAATGCAAATTTAAAAACATTTCCTGCAGCTGTTTTATTCCACCGATTCTTCTTCGCTGAAAGCAGAGAAAAGAACAATGATGAGGCTTTTCTCTGTGTTGTAAATCTTTTCCCAGCAGCTTCCGTGAGAGCCTGATTGGACTAACCGGCTCAGTTTAACTGGTGTTGCCTGCGATAGATGCTACATTCAATCACATGCCAATTTTTTTGTTGTGTTTTTCCAAAGCGGCTACTCGCTTCCCAAATGCTTACCAATGATGACTTCCCAGATGGTTCTGTGTAGCAGACCATCTGGTCCAGCAGGTTACGCATTTACGGTGGCAGGCTGGTATATATTAGGGCAGGAGTAGTCGCACTGAAGCATAGTGAAGATGCAAAAACTGTTAAGTGTATTAGTCTATTGATATAGCTTGCAAACAATACCTTGTATTGTGTCAGCACTTACTTACTTAGCCTATTTTATAAATTGCCACATGATTCCATAAGGATTTATAAGGAAACATTTGATCCAAATTCATCATTTATCTAGATTTCATCACACATTAAGTAATCAAGTAATGTGTCTGGCTAATTCATACAAACAGTCATAAAAAAAACTGAAGCCCAACAAGCTGTTTGCCTTTCTCTACCATGGTCGCTATGGCAGCAGTGCAGAGTTCCAGCAGGCTCGAAGACCTATTTTAAGGTGGAACCAAGCAAACTGAACGTAGGCAGTTGCCTGCATTCAGGCCGATATTTGTTGGAGACCCTAAGTGCAGATTCATGCACTGGTTTCAGAGTCAACTGTCCGGTGTCAGTACCAATCTGGACTTGGCTGACTTCTCTGGTTTTCCCTGAAAACATTTACATAAGCGTCACAGTGACACACACATTTCACCTCAACCAAAAATAAGCTTCCTGCAGCTCTCTTCCTGTCTCAATGTTCTAACTCAAACCGTTTTACTCCGCTGGTGCTCCATTGCATCTAGACGGGAACCATGTGAATTATCTTGCGTATGTGCCCCTGCTAATGTATGTTTGAGAGAAAAGGAGTGTAAACCTCCTTAGCTAATCTCCCCACTGTGCTGGAGTCACAGAGCTGAGGAGTGAGAGGCAGAGAAACAAAAAAAAGAAAAAAACAGGAAAGAATAATGATGCGAGAAAAACACAGCAGTGGATCCCTGGTCCACCCACGCTGCTTTGCACAGCTCAGCAGCAGTGCACTTTTGTCATGTCTTAGTTCACAGCTACATTCAAATGCATAAATCTTTCATCTTAGACGGCGCTTCTGCTAAGAAGTCTGCAAAGACCATTTTGTTCCCCTGAAAATATCAGCTAATAAAAGAAAAGAAATGAATTTCTGGTAGCTTTTTTTTATTTTTTTTTTCATGCGCACCCACAGAAACACTACTTAATTATTTGCTCTAAACCTGAGGAGCACCCGGCGTCCAATCATCCGTGGCGCTCGGCTGAGTGACAGAGCCGTTCTGAGCTCACTGTAGAATTGTGCTGAGGCAAGGAGTAAGAATGGCAACACTGGCACCGCTTTTTCTCAGAGAAGTCAATACTTTGTCAACATCTTTATACACCGTGTCAACAAGTTTTCTGTCTGCATGCTGGAAGACAAAGTGACAGGAATGTGACTGCCACCCACAGAGCTTTAGCTCGGCTTTCATATCAACAGCGTTCAGAACAGGTATCATAAGTTCAGTCCAGATTCATTTTCTGTGCTGACAAATTGAAACTCACAAATTAGTGATCCACCTTAAGTGGCGGGGTCAGACGGCGCTGTAACTGTAATGCTGACATGGAACATACAGAATATGCTGTCACCTTACATAACCACAGGCATTCACTGATTGGTGGCTCTGTGTCAATATGGAAATAACCACTTAATGTTACAATTTCAAATTTGGGTGGAGGTGTGACATAATTTGACATCCAAATTATGAGTGGTGGTAATTTGTTGTGACATTTTGGTTGGCATCTTATTTTGCTGTCTTTACCTCATGCTATCTCTGCCTTTCACAGATTACAGTAGACTTTAGGCCTGAAATTGTTGTTGAATATTTAGTGGTCAAATGCCCTTGAGCTAAAAAAACAAAACAAAACAAAAGACAAGTCTAAAAATGAAGGGTATGGTGCATTAACCTTCTGTCCAAAAGCCAAACAATCTGCTCTTCAAGTAACACCGTGTGTTCCCAAAGTGTTTTGAACATATGCTTGTGGTCCATTCTCTACACTTTTTTATAGCCAGAGCTATTAAAAGTGCCTAATTCCCCTGCCAAGAGTCATTAGACTACCCTGTCCCACTTAAAAGATGGTTGCTCTGTTTGTATCTGTGTGCCAAGGTGAACAGACTTTTTTTCATTTTCACCCTGTATTGTGAAACGGATAGAATGACCTTATCAGCAATGCAGAGCTCATGGATAAAAGAAAGCACAGACATTTTTATGTTAATGCCATTACAAAATATTTTATGTTGAATGACATCACTGCCATGGCATGTTACCTCATGCACTCTCATGAGGCTTGTATAATGGCGAAATGTGCATATGCCACGACATATACAAGGACTGAATAGTTTGGTTTGGCTGAGAAATGAAGTACAAAAAAAAAAAAAAAACATATAGAACCTGTTAGGTTTTCCACAGTCCTCACTAAACTAATTAGTGAAATATTCTGGACTGGGCTGAAGAGAAAGCCGGTGCACACCGAGAACAGATGGGGACCATATGATGCTTTGGCTGACCTGTTTACCCTCCCAACATCTCCCGTTGTTGACCACAGACTAAAATGCAGACTGAAATGTAATGCTTTTAAACAGTAGAGTTTTGCTTTTATTTTACGTCCATACCTAAAATTGTGGTACAGGTTAAAATACATACTAAAACACTCACATTTTCTATAGCTGGTTAAAATGTAAACACACAATGCATACGTGTGAAAACTAAACTGTTTCATAAGCAACACAATATATTTGATTTAAACACAACACCATGCAGGCTTGAGTATTAATTTTACTTATGTATTTTTAATCCAACTATTTCAAGTTTCAGTATTGCTCCCTCTCATCTTTAAGAGTAACCATATTCCTTAGAATAGCACAGAGCAGTGACTTTTGCTGAAGCTTTTATAAAATTGTGGTGTATTTCCTTTTTCATGCTACACTGGTATTTAAAACACTAAGCTATAATATTATATTAAAAAAGAGAAAATCAATACATTTGCATCAAGGACATTTATACATCTGTAAGTACAATATTAACCCCCCCTTTTTAGTTTATTACTGATTATCAAAAACATTTTAATATTAGATTAAAGCAACTTCAGTAAAAAGAAATGCAGATTCCAAGTAATGATCTTATTTTTAAATCACTGTAATGCACAGTAAGTTTGAGTACTTACTGTACTACAACAAAAAATTTACTTCACAAAGTGTTTTTTGAGAGATTTATACTTTCAGCTATTCAGTAAAAATCTGTCTTATCACTAGACATACGTAAATTGAAACATGTTAAGAAAGCCACCCAGTATTTGTGGTTTGCTTGACATTACATCAAACTCCAACCACAGGACTTTAGTGACAACACAAATATTTTATTTTCAAAAATTCAAGATTCATGCATAAAAAAATCTCAAAAGTCATCACCTTCTTTGGAGCAGAAATCCCACAGATTTCTGCCCAGTGGAAAACACCAAACCACTAGAGTAACTTTAACATCTGATGGCCCACAATATTTCATACCAAACAAATGTTGAATGAATCTCACAGCTGAAAGGGTTTTCCAAGTAGAATAAGTTTATGCAAATCCAAGCTTTAATTTTTTATGCCACTGAAGTACAGATGAATTTATTTTAAGGTCTTTTACAAATCTAATAAAAGGTGTCAAAATGGGCAGAATGTGCAGAGCTGGAAACACGCATTATCTATGGCATGAATGTGACAACTTATTTTTCAGTAGTCGTTGTGCAGCAGGAACAAACCTCCTTTGAGGTCACTTTGTAGTTTAAATCAAAAGGTTAGAGCATCTCATGTGCAGTGAGAAGAAACACTGCTTCCTCTGACCTCTGCATGTGATTTTCTTTTTCATTTAGTTTATTTTGCTCCATTCTCTTTTCTTACCCTGTACAGGTAGCGCTGGCACATCTGTTGTGTTTAACAAGAATGGCGACGCTCCAGGACGCTATGACCTGTTCCAGTTCCAGGTGACCAACTCCTCCGGCCCAGAGTACAAGGTGGTGGGACAGTGGGCGGACACTCTTCATCTCAGGGTATGGTGATTCACCGAGGCTCACAAAGCAGGAGACTGACAAATAGTTTTGAATGTTTCTCCTTGATCAAGACACATAAGTTGCTCATGTGAAAAACTAAAGTATTCAGTTTGACAATATGCATACAGTATTTACATTTCCAACTTTATTTGTAGTCTCTGTGTTCTTAGATGCAGAAAATGAGCAATCCAATAAGAGAGAAAGACATTCTCCAACCTATTTGAATAAATTTACCCGGCAGATAAATATTTTGGGAATGTAATTTTAGCTGCTGTTGTTTTCTTGACATATGAACCCAGAAATATTAACAGAAATGTTTTGGTTCACGTGTTGTTTTGAAATGTGCCAAAGGCCAGGTCCTACAGAGGCCAGACTTTAAAGAAAATGTTTCCACGCATAATTTAATTTTTAATGTTATCTGCAGCTTTTAAGAGAAAAAAAAGGAAGAGGGGAAAGAAACACGATGTGAAACTTGGCCATTTCAAAATTAATGTGTGAAAAGGGATAAAAGGATTTCAGCATGTTATATAAAAGTTCTGATGCATTTTGACCAAGAAAAGGAATCTTTGGCAAAGACTTCAGTAGGACCATGATAACAGCGATTGACTCTAAAAAGTAGAAGCAAGGTAACAGTGAGAGGAGGGTTTCATTATGCTTACACTGCATCTGTCAAAAACTAACTGCAAAAGGGTAAGGGAAAAGAGAGGGCCTATTTTCAACAAAGATGCCAGTCTATGCGCTATACGCTCAGTTTTTTTAGGCAGGAGAGTTACTGAAGATGTTGATGTTGTTTGAAATTGAAACCTAAAATACTGCACACACACCTTATATGCTGCTTGTGCAGCTCATTAACTTCCTTCAGACTGTACGGCTCATAGTAGGGTTCTCTGATTGCATTCTGGCAGATGAAATTACACTGCTAGGATAAAATTGTTTGGAAGCTCAGGAAAAAAACATATTTTTATGTATATAAACTCAAAAAACCTTGAAGGTATTGAAGATATTAAAATACGGAATACATTTATTTAACCAATAAACATACCATTATATAGATTCATGTTTAGAGCTGGGAATAGGATGCTTTTTAGAATGGAAAGTTCGGAATTAAACCCAAATGAGTTGCTGTCACAACAACAAAATCCATTTCCAGTCATTCATTTTTGCATTGAATACACAAGTAGATTTGTATCAGTTCAAAGAAAATTATTTTAATATTTTTAAATTTGACAGTTTATCTTAATAGTCAACAAGAAATAAATAATATTTTCTTATGGTTTTTTTTTATTAAATGTTTGAGATTGTGGCCGACAGTTGTAAACCTACAGAAAAAAATAGTAAAAAAAAACAAATAAATATATATATATTTATATATATATTTGATGTATGCATTTATATATATATATATATATATATAATGATGAACTCCAAAATATACTAACACAAAATAAGAAATGGAACAGAAAAACATTGCAAACATAAAATGCTGCAATGACAGAAAATAGCAACAATCAACAAATCAAATGCAAATGAAAAATGCTGCAGTCACAGAGGAAAAAGCTGTAGTAAGCATCATTTTGCGGCTTTCGGCCACCATATTTAGCTCATCAAACATTCTAATCTTAGATAAAGAGAAAGTTGGAAATATCAGTTTTCCAAATGATGACTTTGTCAAGGAAAACAAGCAACCCAAGCCACCTTGGCCATATGTAAAATGCAAAAAAACCACCTGTGGTACAATACCTGTATAGGGTGTTATCAATAACTGCCAAAGCACATTTTTATCCACTCATCTTTGCAGATGGAGCATTTTTTTTTTAGCATGGACAGCTTGCTGAAGCTGAAGGTCATAATAAAAAATCTAAATCAGATTTAAGTCCAGATTTGACCAGGCCACTCTGCAACAAGCTCTTTTTTGACAATAAATTGAATGGATTACCAAGGGTGGCCAATAACTTCATCATATATGGTGACGTTGGTTTGGATGAAATTTTATTTCTCCCACTAATAATTTTTTTTTTTTAATTAAAAATAGATATTTTTTTCATATTATGGCATATTACCTTTGTATTATTTTACTATTTGTTTTGTAATTTTAAAAATTGCATTGTCATATATTTCATATATTTAATTTAAATTCTGTTAAAAAAAATATTTCATTACAAGACATATCATAAACATGCCGTCTCTGCAACATGACCAATCATTGAGCTCAGAGTTCAGAGTTTAGAGTTCAGAGGTCAGGATAATCCTGTTTTTGCTCATGGAAAAACTCAAATTATCTGTAGAAATGAAGCAAAACCCAAAAGAAAACTACCAGTTCAAGGTGTCAAAAAACCTTGTTTCTGGCCTCCATGGCAACAGAGCTACTGGTCTCATTACTGCTTCCACATTGTGTGCGTTCAGGAGGTTTTCCCACACACCACCATTTATCGTCCAAATAACAAATGGCACCTTCATAGCCCCTGATAAATGACAGATGATAATCTATTCGGACAGCTCAGAAATAATACATTTGTCACACAGACACACATCACAGACAGACTGCAGATGTGAGTGTGTGTGTAAGTGCTGCCTAGGTGGAGGTCAGTACCTGTAATCACTAGCTACATATGGAGGAGGCATTTTGTTACCTACCTGGACATATGTTTTATCCTACGGTGAATGCCCCTGTTGTGTCTGCTTCACCTGATAATATTTATTTTAAAAGCACTTTGAGTGCAACAACAGGTGGTGGAAATTAATTACACCATGCTGTGTGTTTGTGTGTCTTAAATCAAGTTCAATTAAAATGTCGGTGATGTGTAAAACATTGTTTTTCATTAATTATATAACAAAATCCATGTTCAAATTCAGTCAGTGATATCTGACGATAGCAAAGCACATCAACCTGGATATTCTTATTCACATGGAATTGTTTGATTTTTTATGTTTTTGTAAGTTTTTTTTTTTCTATATTAATGGGTTAATTTGATTGCTCTGGAGCAGTCTATGATTTTGTGACACATTACCGAGCTAATTTTGAATTTTAATCAGCAAGTAATTAAAAATAAATGAACACATCTTCATATTAACCGCCATTAGTTCAATTTATACTTCTACACAAACCAAGCATTTGTGTTGGTCATGGTGACATTGAAATTACAACCAAATTATCAGCTGAAGCATGAGGGGGAAAATCCTTGGACTTCCAAAACAACTACTTCAGTCAGTGTTAAAAGTTTGTTTGTTCAGGTCTTTTAACAAAGTAATATAATGGTAGAGATCATTCATTATTTTTGGATAATTGTGTTAAATGCTTGGTCTAAAATTAACTCCTTGAAGACTTGATTCAACCCTCCTGATTTCAATTCAGTTTAGTTGTTTTACATAGCACTGATTCACAACAAATATCTCAAGGCACTTTATGAAAAGAGATCCAGCTTATAAACAGAAATGTATTGTAAATTCAGTCCAGTCAAATGAATCGATTCAAAGTCAACTACATATATTCCAAGTCGAATCTAATCATACCGCATGAGAATTTGTAAAAAAAAAAAGTTAATTTATTTAAGAAAATCCAGCCGACTGCAAGGAAGGACTGACTTTGCAAAAATCCCTCATACTTGGCATGCATAAGGGAAGAATGGAAAGGAAATACTCTCTTTTAATGGGAACAAACCTCTCTCAAAAACTGACTCAGGGAAAAATCTTTTCTTTTTTTGTTAACAAAAAAGTAAAGCGTTAAAGGCAGCAGTAGCTCCTCTAGTCTAGTCCATCTTGGGGACAACACAGCTAAATATACAAGGTCCTATCCAGTTCTAAAATCTATGGGATGAAAGAGGGAGAAAAAACTTTTACCCTAGAGAAGACACGGGGTAGAGAAGACACGGGGTTGAACACAGGAAGATCAAACCAAGCATGTTATCCGCAGAAGGAAAGGATTACGATACTCAGCCGATTGCCCCCAGGTTCAGATATAACTTATATGAAGCGATGTAAGAGTCAGTGTTTCCATTGAGTAATGTGTGCTATTTCAACTTAGAGGACACAGTATAAAAATAAGCCACAGAATATTTTTGATCCAAGTTTCAACTTGGACCCGCTTTGAGAAAAAGCAATTTAAATTTTTCATTATTTACTAAGCTGCTCATGATACAGCAAGACACCAAACTATTTATCCATCACTGGCTCTATGCCTCACTTGAGGCAGAGACTGAGTGATGGTCCAGAAGGAGCAATCCACTTGCTTCTGGTTGAAAAACATGGCCTCAGTCTAGAAGAAATGAGATTAGATTGTAACATTTTCTGATCATTAATCTCCAGAATTCTTTTGAACACTTAATAACAAAGATACACAGTAGTTAAGTGCTGTGTAAACACAAAGGTTTGTTCACAGGTACAGATTGTGAGATTGTGGAAGGATTAAAATTATCATAGAAAACACAAACAACTATTATTCTGTAAAAAACACAACCAAAGCTCCCATGAAGCAGTTAGTGAAACTGTAAATCTTTGCCTCACTGTCTGAATGTCTAAGAGCTCTATTCATATTCTTTTCAGTTGTGTCAGTACAATTATGAAGAACCTGAGCTTTTCTTCAGGTCTGAAAAGGGAAAGAACTGATGTAAATATAAATTCATACTTAAATTTTTTCATTGTACTATCAGACTGTTTTTAAACATCGCCCTCCTGCTTTTTAAATAATTTATGAAACAGTGATAGGCAGCAAGGATTTTGAGCCCTTCTTAAATTCTGACATTGTAGGTGTCAGAATGCTGAGTAAATTATTTCAGGCAGATTTAAAACTCAGTCAAGCTTATCCCTAGAATCCTACTTTTGACTGTGCATTTCTTAAATAGTGTGAGAGTATATTTTTTTATAGTTTGACAAAGTGTTATTTACATACTTTTTTCTGGCATTGTGCTGAAAGAATATGAATTGTTATTGTTCAAATTAGAATATAATAGAAATAACTTGTATGTTCCCTCAGTGAGGCAATTCAGGTGTACCAATGTCAAGGTGACAGGCAAGTCGAAGTGTGTAATCTTATATTCTCTCTCACAGAAATTGTTTGTGCATATCCTTGAAGTGTGAATTTTATTTAAATTTATTATTATTTTCATGATGAAGATAATTATTTGATTAAAAACTGGACTAAATACTACCACTTGCGTAGAAGTAATAAAAAGTCTGACATGTTGAACCATACTTGTTTTGAAACCAAAGATAAGGATGCCTTGTTAATTCTAGTCATTTAGTTTTTTTAATTATAATTCTGCTGAAATGCATCTTTGAGGACCAAAGATTTGCTATTTTCAATTATCCAAGTAATGTGAAAGGAATATTAAGTTAACCCAGAACTTGAGGGAAGACATTTTAAGTTTTTTTTTTTTTTTTTTTTTTGCCAAAGCTACATGTAAGACGTTTGTTTTCTTGTGTTGTGTTGTGCAGTTAAATTTAAGCCATAGAAATCCCTCCTTTGTATGTGTCTTATAATCCAATTTACTGAGCATCAGTTAAGTAGGTGGTCAATCAGTGTGCTCCAGGAAACCAATATTGCATTCACATCTCAATAATATTCATGTATGCGGTGCTCAAACTTTTTAAAGTAAAAAAAAGAACACATCCATCACACTATGGACAAAACACTGTAGCATGCTCAATTTGATAATAACCTGAGCTGCCGTGAGTTTTCTGGACATGATTACAAATTTTGCAGCATGAACATTGCTACTTTCACAAAAAGCCATGTACATCTCACCTATGTGCCAGTGCTACACACTCACCAGAACTTGAATAATGCAGCAATAAAAACAGTATTTAATCTCACTCTGCACAATGTAGACATTTCCCTCACCTTAACGCACCGGATGCTTTGAACTGAAAGCAAAGCTGATAGTATGACCTACTTTCTGGTTGAATCAGCTAATAATTATCTGTCAAAACTGATGGGCACTCATAGAACATTGAAATTACTTTCCCAGACAGTCGGGTTTAAAATATGAAAATAAAAAATGTGAGCAGGACACTGATATCACAGCAAAAGTAATGTGGCATGTCCTAAAAAACAGCAAATCATTGTGAATTCAACATTATTGATGTGTACTATTGAAAGTGTTGGCAAAAAGAAACACTTCATACAAGTGAGTGACTTGTAACATGAAAGTCAAAGATTGATAAATAAAATAAAGAAATAATTAAAACACAATTAATTCTTCTGACTAATTGAAGCTATTTCTTTTATTCATTAAAAATATTAGCCACGTAAAACTTCCTCAACAGGAGGGATTAATGGGGTGACCTAGTTTGAGATGGTTTATTATTTCTCTGTTCAAACCTCAGTAGAAAATGTTTTGCATTTTGCAAAGAAATCACATTTTGTTTTCCAAATATTTAAACAGATCATTGTAGCAATACTCATAAGAGATAAGTGTGACCTCAAGTTAATTTTATTAGCATTAAATGCTTACGTTAGATTAAATTTTAAACTGTAGGAAGGTACTATAAAGTTTTAGTCAAACAAGACACTGATATCAGAAGTACAGAAGTCTTCTAATTTCCTAGAGTTGGTCTCAAAGCTCTAACAATAATCATCATCGGAATCATTACTGTCAGGCATATCACGGACCTCTTTAGAAGCTGTAACCATAACAACAGCGTCTGTAATTTGTTGTATGTACAAAATTCTTATCTACGATGTTTAAAGTATAGTGTAAAATATGTAAATGCTAGCGGTTATTACAGTCCTTACTACAAACTAGATACAAATCTGCAGCATGTGTGAACATTGTCCTATGTGTTTCAAAAATGTACTACCGAAGACTCTCTCACGGCCACCAGTTTGGCAAATTTAGCTCAAATTTTTTAGCAATCACTGCTACACATTTAGTGTTGATTTCTGAACTGGAACTCTATTTACGAATTGCTGAGTTTCTATATTACGGCATTAATAAATTATTCAAATAATTGTTGAATTTTATAGACATTCACCTTCTCCTCTTCTGACAGTACTACTTCCATGTGCAGATAGACACACATGGTGTCTTCATTACATCAACCAGTTGGTTTTATTTTATTTGTTCACTTATGTTTGTGAACATTTGTGGTTCATATGTTCAAAAAAGCATTCATTCATTCATTCATTCATTCATTCATTCATTCATTCATTCATTCATTCATTCATTCATTCAAAATGCTCTCATTTAGTGTGACGTCGTTGCCAGCATCAACCTCCAATGTCTGAGATAACTCAAATACAGCACGAGAACAATCTTGGTGCATAAAAACAGTCACAATACCTCTATATCAGCAGGAGTTTTAAAACTGCGATGCAGTTCAATTTGGACTTTTGCTGTGTGTGTTATGTAATAAAAACAAAAAGGAGTTGTAGAAACCTGGAAAAAAATGCAGTGTAAAGTTGAAATTTCTAGAAGCAAAACGTGAGATTTATCGCCCAGTATGACTGTCGTTCATTGAAAGAGAAAATAGAGAATAGATCAATGATTTTTACCTCATTCAATTTTTCACATAACTTCATTCTGTGAACATGTGGTGACAGTGTTTGAATAATATCAAAAAGTTGGATAAATACTCTGTTATGCTAATATGAGTTTGGCTGAAGTCAGCAGCGCTTGTTCCTTATTTGCTGCCATCAGCTTTTGTTTTACTGGAGAGAGTTTTTTATGTTAATTACTGCACTTCTCTTTCAAGAAATTTCTGCAGAAGCAAAGATCAATGTGCTACAATGACTCATTGTTTGTGCTATTGCTCGCTTTTAGCTTCACAACATAGTTAATTTCTTCTCATTTATCTGTTTAATAACTGATACCAGAATTGTTTGTGAGTACCCTAAAGGCAGCCTGTGGTGTAACCTTGTACCACAGTATTGAAAATTATGATTGTACCAATCATGAGGGGATCTGGAGTATTTGTGACACTTTCAGTTAAAAATGTTGAATCAGTCATGTTTCACAAAACTCATGTTGGTGTCAAATGTAAGCAGGTCCCCAGTCTGTTGGAGATCAAGCAATCTATTTTCGTATCATATCTCTTGCTGTTGATGTTAGATTTTTGCTTAATTCTGTTGATGTTCTGATTTGCTGTGAAGCTGAGTTAGAGAGCTTTTATCCTCCTGGTGCTTTTAAAGCCAAAGTTCAGAGCACTTTCAAAATAAATCAAAAGATCTGCTCAGAGTGGTATAAATTTTTTAATGCCTTTGCAAAATATGTAAATCCACCTCTCTGTTGCTTTTTAGTTTGACTTGTATGTTCCAACTCCAGCGTGATCTTAAATCATAAAACACCTCAAGGCCTTTGTGTTTGTGGCATTCTAACAGTGTTTGCTGCTAATGTATCCTGCATTTTCCTTTTCATGACAAGATTCTGAATAGAAATGGGGTATAGTTGAACGGTTGCATTTTACAAAACCAAATCCCATTCTCCTTCCTCCTCATCACGTATTTCATACCTCACTGGGTCTTGTATTAAAGCCTAATGTCTTTTGCATTTCACATTTATTTTTACTTCGCTGAACAAAGGTATTCTCTGTTGCTATGGTGATTTCAATTACTTTCAAATATTAGAAAAGGCAATCCCCTGAATAAATTGGCAGGAGAGATCTTGTACTGTATTAATCCTTTCTTTTAGCAGTGGGAGGTTAATGTGTTGTGTTTGAGTGGCATATCGATGCCATGTGTCCTGAAAGTCTTAGATACCTTTTTCAATCTCTTGCATATCTCACAGTCACTAACTCCTCATCCTGTGTCACATCTCTCCCAGCTGGAGGAGCTTCAGTGGCCAGATGGGGAGCAGGAGGTGCCCAACTCCGTGTGCAGCCTGCCTTGCAAAACCGGGGAGAGGAAGAAGAAAGTGAAGGGCATGCCATGCTGCTGGATCTGTGAGCTATGTGATGGCTACCAGTATCAGTATGACGAGACCTCCTGCAGATTATGCGCGTACTACATGAGGCCCAATTCCAACAGAACAGCATGCCAGCCCATCCCCATCATAAAGCTGGAGTGGCACTCTCCTTGGGCAATAATCCCCGTCTTTCTGGCCATGCTTGGAATCATCGCCACCATCTTTGTGATGGCGACATTCGTGCGCTACAATGACACCCCCATAGTGCGGGCATCTGGCAGAGAACTGAGCTACGTGCTGCTAACTGGCATCTTCCTCTGTTACATCATCACCTTCCTCATGATCGCCAAGCCTGATGTAGCTGTGTGCGCCTTCAGGAGGATCTTCCTGGGCCTTGGCATGTGCATCAGCTACGCAGCCCTCCTCACCAAGACCAACCGGATCTATCGGATCTTTGAGCAGGGCAAGCAGACAGTCACAGCCCCTCGCTTCATCAGCCCAACCTCACAGATCGCCATCACCTCCAGCCTCATCTCCGTGCAGCTTCTAGGAGTGCTGGTGTGGTTTGCCGTTGATCCGCCAAACACAATCGTTGACTACGATGAGCAAAAGACGATAAACCCCATGCTGGCTCGAGGAGTCCTTAAGTGTGACATCACAGACCTGCAAATAATCTGCTCTTTGGGCTACAGCATCCTGTTGATGGTCACCTGCACCATCTACGCTATCAAGACCAGAGATGTACCAGAAGACTTCAATGAAGCCAAACCCATTGGCTTCACCATGTACACTACTTGCATAGTATGGCTGGCTTTCATCCCAATTTTCTTTGGCACAGCCCAGTCAGCGGAGAAGGTGAGTCATTTCTTTCTGTTGTGGTTTCTCACTCTGTCGCCACCCGTCCCTTTGTATCTCTCCCTTCTTTCTTTCACAATTTTTCTTTTGATTTCTGACAGGACTCGTTATGTTGTGTCCAAACATAAGCGCATGCACAAGATGAAACAACCTGAAAACACACAAACACACATTTACAGTTGCCTCGCAGAAACATTAATACTGTTTCAACCTTTTCCCATCTTGTTGCAGAGCAGTCACACTTTAGTGTATTTTAGCGCACAAGTGTGAAGTTAAAGAAAGCTAAAAAAAATCTGCAGTGTGTCACACATACATGTATGCATAAAAGTAATCCTACCGCTAAAAAAAAATGATTTAAAATGAGATATGATATGAAATGAGACTAAGGTTATGGCAAATACGTCAAAAAAATTGAGACACACTCGCGTGTGCTCAGACTAAAGAATCTGTTAATGGGATAAATTGTCAATTGTTCGCTCAACAAATCTGAGCTTTATGATACAATGATTCGGATGTTAACTTGTGTAAAGAAAGCCTAAAAAATATTAGAGTTCCCATTAATGATTATATTTTTATTGATCTAGTGACTAATATTTTGATGTATTGATTATTCTAAAATACATATTTTCCACCAAAATTTTTCTAAATATTTTGTTTGCATCCAAGAAAATGTAAACAAACATAATAAAATAAAGTTTGCATTTTAATTTGGCTCCACCAACAGAACAAAAACAATTAAAGCTAAGTTCTTATAATTTACACATTTACAAAAAAACCAACTGTGGGTTTTCAGAATGACAAATATTTCAGGGACAGAATGACCTAGACCGATGTTAAATATGACATTTGATGTTCACAGACACTCTCCATCTAATCTGATCGAGCTTGAATTTTGTGAAAGAAAAGTAAAGTTTTTAGATGTTCAAATTGACATACCCCAGAAATGTGGTCACTGTAGTTGGTTTTTACTAAGTATTAGCTCACGGTAAATAGATACAAATCCAATAAACACATCATATTTTATTTATAATGAAATTTGACAAAACATGCATAACTTTTTCTTCCATTATACATGTGCATTTCTTCGTTTTACACAATTGTCATGTGACAAAGTGTGAAAAAGCTTCAGTCATATAGATCCTTTGTGGGACACTGTAGAGTCTACATGGATGTTGACTGCTCTGACCGGTGCAGCAACCCACACTTGATTCTCAACTGCGTGAAGGGGGTCTGTGAAGGTGGTGGAGGAGAGGATGTCAAACACCAAATTCTTGAAGCGCCTGAGGTGCCATTAGCCATGTGGTTAGGCCCAGAGCTCAGCATATGCTATTATTGCTTTCATCTGGAGAGGCAGACAGGCAAATGGAGGTGGGAGAGGAGGATGATGAGGACCTGGAGGAGAAGGAAAATGTGGAAAATGGGGGTGGAGTTGGGAGGGTGAACACAGTCCGTCTTTTGACAACTGCACTCAACGAAGCATTTGACATAGTGTGCTGCTGGAGTTGATTGAGAGGATGACATTCTGACCTTCTGTGTTAGTCACTGCTTATCCGGGCTGTGGCTGAGCAGCATACAGATGCATTCATCTGCTTCGACTCGCGTGCCGCTTGGCGAAACCCATAGTTACATGACGGAGCCAAAGGGAAGTTTTCCACCGACAGAATATCAATGCAGACAGGAAAGTGTTACTCCTAACCTTTTGAGAGACACACCGCTCAATATCCTTCCTGCTAAGCTCCCGCATGAGATAGATCAGAAACTGATTTTCCTCATCTCAATTTGCGGCTGATTTCATAGATGAATTACACCCTCAGCAGTGATTAGGAGTTCATTATGTTACTCACGGCAACTAGCGAAGCAGTAATGTGTTTATCTTTCCCCTTTATGCAGTTAACTCTTTCTTCACACGCTGATCTGGATCACAGCACAGAATCTCTGAGTGCTATGTCTTCAGTGAGTGCCATTCTCGGCCACTGATAGTGAGAAGTGTCTTTGCACATGTTAACAGCCAAACACACTGAGGTCTTAAGGGATTTTTGTATGTTCTCGTTTCAGTCTACATGTGCTAAAGTTTTCAATGTGCATTTTTTTAACGTGCCTTTTGTTTAGAAAGTATTCTCTGCTTCATAAATTCTCAAATTATCCCTCTTCTTAATTGTGAGAGTAAAGAATTAGTGTAATTAGTGGATAGATTAGATTGATGCTGTGTGCATTTGTTAGTGTGTAAACCTGCACAAATTAACGTTGTGTATTTGACGGTGGCCTTGCTCTGTAAGTGTCTTTCCTGTGTTGTGTTTTTATGTGCAGATGTGAATCAACACCCACTCCGACATGAGTAATCTCACTCACACCAGGCTGTCTAATATCAAATGATTTATAAAACCCAAAACTCACCATGCCAGTTGCCTCTGACAGCCCCTACTTTTCAGACACTCCTAATTGCCCAAGCACTACGTTGTAACAAAAGATCCAACCAACCAGAGGGGTAAATTCACAAAGTTTCGCAATGAATTGTATTTTTTCTTCAGCAACAAACATAGCAGACATAAAAGTTCCTCAAAAGAAAAACTGTCAGAAAAACATCTGACTGGAGTAATAATGCCAGAATGGTGTTTATAAATCAAGATGCTTCATAATTCATGTCAGTTGAATGATGTATCCCTTTAATTATTCATTCAAATATAAAATTGATAACTTTTTAATTTTTAGATGGTTTTTTTCATCCAATCTGTGTAACAACAGTTCTTGTGTTGAGAATACTAAAGTACTTTTTCTGTCTTAAACATAATTTTTTTTTTATATAAGTATAGGCAGATATTGTTGAAGGCACCCACAAACAGGTTTGTAAACATTTAGCACCACCTAATGTATTTATACATTTTCTCCTATATATATTATACTGATGTCTATATTTAACACACTTTTCCCCTGGCTTTGGTTACCTCATTAGCTTTAAACAAAGAGAAATATTTTGAAACACTTACAAAAGAACACATAGGTTAAGGGGTGTACATAAAAATGTGAGTTTTTATGTACTCACATTCATCTCTAAGTTCTGAAGTTACAGTTTGGCATGTCTTTATACAAGAGTCTTGGTTATCAAGTTGGGTGTTTGAATCTTGACACTCTGTTTGAAAACTCTTACTGCGAAGACAGAAACTGTTTCTAGAGTTTTCCTGTTTTCACAGATCAAGCTGAGAAAGACATCTAAGACTGACTGACAACACTAGATTAAAGCAGCATTATAGAAGCCTCTACCACATTTAAACCTTTTGGATTCCCTCTTGAAAACAGAAATGTTGGCTGAGAGACAAATTAATTAATTTGGAAACACTGTCAGAATACTGTAAGTTTTGCATGCATCCCTTCTCCACCGCACCTGAATGAAAAGGATGACTTACCCCCTCAGCATATCAGCAAGCTTTGAAAAATCAGAGTAATTAATCATTTATTTGATTCATGTTTGATGAAGCAGAGATGCATCAAACATGAAAGTTGCACAAGAGTGCCATTCAAGACTGGAAATACAGACCCCAGGACTAAACATTGGCTGGCTAACCAGGCTGACATTGGTATCTACTGGGATTCTGATAGTCACTGAACTCATAGGTCCAATTTTACTTTTTCTTAAATGAGTTTAAACATCTAGTTTCAAACCTAAAACCTTTATTCTGACCCAACCTGATCTGAATGGTTGTAGATTTCACCTTTTAAAAACACAGAATGTTATTATTTGCATGCATTTTGGCATTAGACTCCTTATAATTTGCCAACCTTAAAACCTTGAGATGTGGACTAGTAAGAACTGGACTACACAATTGTACACTAATATATTTTTTAAAACACTGTTGTTTCTGAAAGCTTTACTTCTTTGTGGAAGCAAATAGTAATTATACATAGTTTCCCCAAAAATATTGCTAAATTTCATTGTCATGAACCCCATATTGTATATTACCTTGTTTCATAACCTGGCCATATTTTTACATATCCCTAAAAACTATGTACCTTATTCCTACTAAAATACTATACTACACAAAACCTTCATTCAGTAATATTTCCTTTCTCATAATCAATGTAGTGGTTGACTAGTTATCCACAACGCCAGGCTCTGGATTGTTGTTTGTTATACTATTCAAAATTCTTTTTAGTTGTTCCTTCATATTCTAAAGTTTAGACACTTTCATGTGTTTATGTTGAAAACACTATTCTATATAGCAATACATTTGTCAAACTAAATGGTAAAACCAAAACTGTTCAATACCAGTTCAATACATTTGAGAATATTTACACACGTCATGACTTGATTACATTTCAGAAGACTGAATATTGGTGTAGCTTGGTCCTCAATGATCAGCTGGTTGCTCAACAGGCTTCTCCTCTTTCTGTTGTTCTGCCATTATAAGATGTTTGATGATGGCTCCTTACTTGACTTTTCTCAAAATTAAAAATAAAATTTGTATAATTATGATGACTGGAAATTGATTCACAATGACCCATGTCTGAAACCCAATCCAATGAAAGAGAGTTCAACCCCTGCCTCTACAACACATAAACAGTTTTTCTTATGGATAGCTTGCCTTCAGCCTTTTCGAACCTACTTGTACTCAGTCAGTTACTCTGTGTTTTCAACTGTGAGAGCCACAGTGTTCTTTTTTTTAAAAAAAAGAAATTGGACCTATGTTGCACTTTTCTGACACGCTTTAAAACAAACTTCTCAAAATAAGCATAAATATATTCATTCAAGCCTTCAAAGCTACTGTGTCAAAACAGGATTTAGAAGAGTCGGGTGGTATAATGAAATTTTTTCCCTGAAGCACAGAGCCACTCAAATACACACACCTCCAACAACTCTATTCTATATTTGCATCAAAGTTAATTTGTCATGAACACTTTAATACTTCCATGATACCGTTTGTATTTCTTCAGCTACGAAGGGCTCACAAAGACAAAATGTGCAGATGAAGATCATTAGAAAGTACTAACTATTCTGAAGAATATATATACACATATATATATATAC